>OU015497.1:29604183-29659656 GCA_907164885.2 Dolomedes plantarius
AAATCCTGCAACCACATGTGTTGCCACTCATGCAACGGCTCCCAGGAGCCATTTTTCAACAAGACAATGCTCGGCCTCATACGGCAAGGGTGTTACAAGACTGTCTCCGCACTGTTACTACCTTTCCTTGGCCTGCCCGATCCCCAGATTTGTGTCCAATCGAGCATATCTGGGATCATTTGGGACGACGAGTTGGGCATCCCACGAGTTTGAACGAACTAGAGGCAAGGTTACAGCAAATATGGAATGAAATGTCTCAAGACATCATACAGAACTTGTATGACTCAATGCCCGATCGTATCGCATCGTGCATTCGCGCTAGAGGGGGTCCAACGGAGTATTAACTCCTCCGTCCTTTTGCCTGTTTCTCTGAAATAAATTATTCTTTTTCTTTGATTTTCTCATCATTTACTTATATCAAAGTAGTCATTACGTATGTAAAATTTCGTTTTGACGACTCCTTCTTGGTGCGCTAATTTTTTTGTCCATGAGTGTATATAGGCAGAAAGATTGAAATCTAGACTTTCACGTAGTTGCCAACAAGTAGCGCTAACGCTCTTCCTTCGCCCACCACTTCAGTGTTTGTAAAGATGCCGACTGAACAACAAAAATAATTTTGTGTTCTACGCTTTGCGATGTGTGAGTCCGTAACAACTGTTCAGAGTGATTTTCGTCAACAAAACCCTGGTAGATTGAAGTTCCTACCTCTCAGAGCATTAGGCGATGGTATAAACAATTCCAAGACACGGGTTGTCCGTGTACGCATAACAGCCGTGGAAGAAATGTATGCAGATATGCTCGCAAAAGTTTGGGACGAATTTGCCTACCGTATAAACATATGTCGTGCATCCAAAGGTGGGCATATTGAGCACCTTTAATTTGGTTTGTAAAAAAAACTTTATGATGAGCCACGTAATATAAAATTAATATTAAGTTTCTATGTTCAATATTTTTCATAATATACTCATTTCAAATCGGGTGATTCTTTTTGAAATACCCTGTAGCTTATAATTCATATATAAATATATATTTTAGGAGCAACTTCCCTTTGTAGTTGAAAAGAAATTGTTATGTCGCAACTATTTTAAACTCAAATATTTACATTGACACTTACATTTGAAAACACATGGTCCAAAAATAGCATCGAAAGCATTACATTCTTTACAAAATCTCGGGTTCTATTTATTTTTGAAATACATTTCTCTTTTTCTCCAACTTGATGACCTCAAAGTGCTTCCCGGCAAAATCTGACGTAAAGCACAGCATTGACGTCACTGCTATGTTTTAGTGCAGTTTCCAAAGAACGCACGTGTAGGCTCACTTATTTATCGCAACTGCGCTTGAAGTGATATTCACGAAATGCCGAGGCGTCAGAGCAACTTTTATGTGAATAAGCTTTCTGGTTCCACCCTATACGTAGCTGCTAATAACACAGCAGATAGAAATTTATACCCACTCATTTGACACGACTTTATACCGAGTAGACGCAGCCCTGTTTTTTTCACACACAAGGGAATCGAACGCGGTACGTCACTAAGAGATCAAGTGACTTGATCACTTGCACTATGACTTCAGTTTTTTTAATGTATTTCAACCAAAATCTACAGAAACGTTATTACTTACATAAAAATGGCATATCGTTGGCCTTATTAACAAACCACGAAACTCCAAACAATATGATTTTAAGATTTTCATGCTATTACATAGATTTTAATAAAACCAATACAAAATCGTATTTTAACGTAGGGTTACGTTCCCCTATAACGGTCCTCCGGAAAGGAAAATTTTATACGCTAAAACCGTCCGTACCCCACGAGTTATAATTTTGGCAGTGCGCCAAGCCCAGTCTGTATCGCCTGGACAAGCAGTAAACAGTTAAACAGAAAAGTTCCAAAGTGGGTCAAAATTTTTTACATACATATCTGTGGCGTTATGACGGATATTGATATGTCCGAAAAAATTCAATTTTATGTTTCAAGTTGATATGTCACACTTGAAATTGGTTCTTTAATGTGGCAAAAGCTGATAGAGGAATTATGAAATATTACTAAGTTTTTCGTAATCGCAAATGCTGTTATGTATAAAAGATGTGTTGATTGGTCCCTAATTGAATATTTTAGTCCCTAATTGAAAATTTTCAATGAATACCAGCCATATGCTTGAGGTTGAATATGAGTATTAACTAAAGAATAACTGGATCAAAAAACTTAATTGAGCGATTTTTTTATTTCACAACAAAAGTTACTTTTTTAATTTGCCGAAAATATGCAAAAATGACATATCAACATCTGAAAAATACCACAGATATATGTATATATATATACATACGTACGTATATATACATACATATATACATAACACATACATACATATACTTACAAAAGAGGTAAGTAACGATTTAGTTACGTGGTTTGTAAATTAGCTCAACAATATACAAGAATTTTAGTTCTTAAAATGAAATTTAGGGCTTAATATATGAAGTTTAGACGAGAATATTCTATTCATAAGACTTTGTGTGTCTGGAAAGTATTCATAAAGAATTTATAAAAGCCTCCCATTCGCAAGAATAGAATGGAAATGACCAGTAAAATTAGTTATAACTCTCAGATTATTATTTTAAATGCAAACTTTAAAGAAAGTCGCTGTAGAAGGAAATGACAATTCATTTAAAGTTCTACATGTCGAATTTCGAAAATCCATATTTTTACCCTTTAATGAATTTTTGCAATTATACGGAATGCAGGCAGATAATCTGTGATATCGAATATCATTATCATGGTCAGAGTGACCTAATGAAATTGCCCTGCTTATGAAATACTTATTTTGTCAAAACTTAGATAGTTATTGATGCAAAACTTTCACGTTATTTACAATGCATATAAATAAAAAGATGAATTATTATAAAACTTGAGGAAAGAAAAAAAAATCAAAGTTTCAGTAATTAATTTTAAGTTTTATGTTACTGATTATTTGGTTTATCAGAAATTATTTGGAAGGAAGGGACATTTAATTAAAAGTTCTTCACACCGCGTTTCAAAAATCAATATTTGAATTTTCAAAGAATAATATGTTTTAAGAATGCGGGGAGATAATCTGTGATATCTGATATCGATATCGTGGCCTTTACCATTCCAGACTAAAAATCTATTTCATTAAAACTTTATGCAAGTTACTGAATAAAAACTCCAAGTTACTTCATAATAGGGAAACGAAAAGATTAATAATTATAACTTAAGAAAAATCTTAAGAAAGAATTTTAATAGGTTTATTTGAAATGATTTTTATTGCACATTAAGTAATAAAAGAACAAAAAACCATTCTTACTTATTACATTAAATTGAAAATGCTAAAACACACAAGAGATCCAGCTTTCATATCTCGTCCATGTACATTTTTCTTCGGCTGAACAATGTAAAAAAAATATGATCGATTCTGGAAATGTTTTGATTGTTCCCAGTAGTAGATGCAGAAGCCCACAGCTATTCTCTGATTCATGTATTTTTCAGGAAAAATGCTGTAAAACTTTTCTTCATGCTGTAGACGGAATATGAAACATAACTTACGTGACTCGAAGAATATATATATGTTTAAAGTATTGATTAGGAATAGAAACGCCGAGAAATACCACAGGCAGAGATCAGCTCCCTTTTTCTCTTCTGAGGGTTTTCGAAAAATTAATTTTTTTTACATGTTTTTATTAACTCGCTTTCTTGTTTGTTTGTTTGTGTGTGTACAAATCTTGTAATCGGTTTTTAAGTTTGTGTGTGTGTTTGTCCAGTACAAATCTTGCAATCGGTCTTTAACTAACTTCCCGACTAGCTAGACATTTGAAACTTTTAGAATGGCTCAGAACACGATGACAATACATTCTTTTAAGACTTTTAGCCATCTTTAAGCAGAATAGAATTAATTTTCAGTTAATTTTGTTTTGTAGACTGGTGCAGCCATCTATCGGCCGGGACGGGGGCGAAAAGTTAAACGCAAGTTAACTTCCAATTAATTTCATTTTCTTTCAAGTTGATGGGATAATTCATCAAAAAAATTTTAAAAAAGTATTTATGAATACTTTTGTTTTAATAGAATTGTCAAGTTTATATGATTCAACAGAAAATTCAAAAACATGGTATATAAAAAGTTCTTTTTATCTTGTAATTATTTGAACTAAATCCTGTTAAAACCCTACTGAATTTACTAATTAAAGATTTTTCAAGACGTAAGGTGGGAAGGTCTTTAGTATTCCAGACCATCAGCAATTTGGCCTTTTCATTTAATTGTTTTATAAGGTAATCTTCTACATGAAACATTGTTTTGATAGCTTTTAACTTTATTTAAAAATTTACTAGATCTTGCCGGTAACCAGTGGGCCATTCAGTACACACAGGTTATGAAAAGTTTAAGCTGTTACTATTATTTCAAACAAAGTTTTATTGCAAGATGATTTAGCGAAACATTTCTATGGATTAGTATATTAATAATTCAAAGGTCAGAATTATCTTTAATTACTAGCTGAATACCCGTGCTTCGATACGGAGTACATTCAAATTCAATACAACGGTCAATGTATGCAGTTAATGCCAAAAAAAAACAAAAAAATATTTATAATAAATACAACGGTCAATGTATGCATATAATTAAAAAAAACAAAAAAAACCATAGTAATTAAAAAATTGTAACGGATATTTTTATAGACAAAATAGTGTAGAAGAAAATATTGAAATTAAATCTAATAGAACATACTAAAGAATATAGTACAGTCAATGTTGTACATTTTGAGGAACATTTCTTTTACTGTATTTTAATATTTTTTGCATAATATCCAATCGTCTGTTGCATTAGCAAGAAAAAAAATTTGTCAATTTATTTCGTTGTTATGCACGTGACGCAAAATTAATTTGAAGTATCGCTAAAAGAAAAGAAACCACGGGAGTTAGAATTTAAAAAATTTAATTCTAAAAATTAATCTTTAAAAATTCACCAAAAATCAGAAAAGGGAGGTAAAGATTCGAAAAAGATTTCCTTTTAGAGGATTTTTTATGATCTTTCTCGTGATATAAATTTTATAACTCTCAGATTATTATTTTAAATGCAAACTTTAAAAAAGTTACAAAAACAGCTTAAAAATTCAATTTTAAAAAAATCTAAGAAGAGTTTTTCAAAAATCTTTCTTAGTGCACCCCTAAACTATAAGATTGTGCAACTCGCTTTCGAGCATTACTGATTTCAGTGCGTAAATCCATCTTGACACGCGGTTGCAAATTGCGGACGGCCGCTAATGTTTACATCCGGTAGTTGCAGCCGTTGCCATTCGGAGTGTAGAAATATTGTCGATTTTTGAGCCGCATACCTACGCGTTTTATATATGAGGCGGTGAAAGGCAAAGTGGTGTAAGTCAGTAAGTCAAGTGGTGTAAGTCGAAGTGTTTTACTGCAAAAACTACAATAATTCCACTATAAAATGAACAAATTATAATTTATAATGATTATTATGATATTGCAAATAATAATTATTTGCAATTCCACCATAAACTGAACATGGAGATTACATTTTTGCCCTCAAATAAAAAAAAAAGTTGAAAATGTGACTTACACCACTTCGCCTTTCACCGCCTCATATAGAGATAGATTATATTGGAAATTGCCGCCATGTCGTATAATAGTCACGAGCCTCCACGGTGTGAGATCGGATTCCTACTAAGGCATGGGCATTTTCGGGCTGTCCCTTCATGGGGAGGATGTTGGCTCACTTACATGGTGCTCCCATAATACCAACCAGGAACCAACAAATTTTGTTGTGTGGGATGGGCGAATATCGAAAAAGACAACAGCCTGCTGCATGAGAAAAATAAATTATTTCATGACTTACTTTTTCCTGCACTTGATAAAAATTTTAGTCGATTCGTTGGCAGAGACCGCTAGTCATCTTTTGTTTCCCAAACCGGGAAAAACGAACAAGGACCTACTTTTTAAAGCCAGATACGTGTTGCTACAGACATCTCTGATACTGAACATCAGACTGGCTTTCATCTGGATCTTTTAATGTAGGATTACGTTCCTCCATAAAGGTCAGCGGTAAAGCAAAATTTCAGACGTCAAAACTGTCGTCGCGTGTTATAAAAATCAAGAGTGGCAGAATATTATTTCTAAAATGTGTTTTTTTTTGTTTCATCCCCTTTTCACCCTTTATACTTAACCAAAATCGATAAATGAGGTACCATTTAAGATGAAGATCTCCGCTTCGTGTGAATTGTTAATTTAGAATTACATAATTTTTCTTCCTCCAGATGGCACGCGCTAGCTTTTTTTATTTTACCATTATAAATCGCACTGAACTTTCAAATTTAAATATCGTTTGCTTTTATTGTCATTCTGTGATGTCATTAGTGAGATTCTTTATTAGCAACATCCGCGTAGGTGTACATTAGTCTTTTTGCGGGGAAAAACCCTATATATTGAGTGGCCAAATATATATATATATATATATATATATATATATATATATATATATATATATATATATATATATCTGCCATTTTATTGTAATAAAATGAGGTAAGAAACGATAAGTAACCTACGTTAATAACCCAAGGTAGTTTCGTTAGAAGAGACTACCTGAAATTTATTTTTAGTTTATTTTTCCTCCCTCAGAAGTGTTTGAATATTTTTAATTTTTTCCCTCTCAGCATATTGACCCTTAGTTAAAATAAAAAGTGTTTTAAAGAAAAATCCAAGGAATTTTAAGAATAGAAGCAAATTTTCTAAAAAACACAAATACATTAATTATGAAAATATGGCTTTATCGTAGTGCGAACAATACTATATACGTACTATAAAAAAATCTTATTTTTGGATCAGCAGTATTAGCATCCTGAAGAAACTATGCAGAAATTATTTTGAAAATTTTTTTTCTCTTCATGTTGTAGATTTCCTTATTTTGATATTATATATATAATAGCCGTTGTCTCTGTATAACACTTCCGGGCTGTACTCATCTTTCAATTGAAGCCCTCAGTAAACAAACGGCCGGTTAGGCTTAATTTCAATTTCAGATGTGGATCAGAATTTTTTCTTACCTAAAAACTAATATCTTCTCCATCAAATCACGTTTGTTCAGCCTATTTTTCTATCAAACTTTCAGAGCTAAAAAAAATTGGATGCTTTTAGCTGTATATTTAACTGTTTTTAAAAATCTGTTTACTTTTCCGATGAATTCTGAAAGTAAACAAACTTGAATGTGAATGAATCAAGTAGCTCAAGTATTCATATCGCGTAGTGAGCTGTAAAAAACTGGATGGCAGTCTACTACTCCAATCGCATGAAAAACTAAAATAAATAAAAAATAATGAAAGAGTTTGCTTTTACAAGGTGTGGATTAAATGCAATATTGTTAGATAATTCGGGATATTTTTAAACTTTCATATACTTTTTCCATTATGACGTCATTATTAGTATTATGACGTCAAAATCACGGGTTGGATGGCAGCCTACTACTCCAATCGCATGAAAAACTAAATAAATAAAAAATAATGAAAGGGTTTGCTTTTTCAAGGTGTGGATTAAATGCAATATTGTTAGATAATTCCGGATATTTTTTAACTTTCATATACTTTTTCCATTATGACGTCATTATTAGTATTATGACGTCAAAATGACGGGTTACCTTCTAGTTATTGAAGATTCATGGTTATCTCAGATCTGAGATATTTCTTTAATTTTATTAGGATTCTATAAAACAAATTTTTTTTTCACAATTTAGAGAACGTAAAGTCATCTCCTGTGCCTTGCAGTTGGATAACTCCTACTCCCATTCTTAAGGAAGACTTTGACGATGGAACTTTAAATGAATGCACTTACTTCCGTCTACATCGAATGAGGAAAAACTAATAAACGAACGAAAATTACCATAATTCGGTCTTGTATGGACATATTTTAATAAACTTTGTTTTATTCTGTCAATACTTATTTTTACGGATACAAGTTGGTACCCGTCAAAACATGACGGCTGGATAGTAAATAAATGTACTAATACACAAATTATACTCAACACATCATTGTAACACATAAATGTTGAATATCATAATATTAAGAATAGAGAAATATACTTTAAAAAATTACTATTGAACCCAATGAAAAGAGAGAGAGAGAGCGAGAGAGAGATTGATTCCTCGGAATAAACAAATTAACTTTTTTATGCGGCCTCGTGTTTAGTACGTATATAAAGCCAGATTAAGAAATGTCGCTGAACATGAACAGAAACAAATTAACGTGTTTATGTGGCTTCTATGTCACATAAACACGTTAATTTATTCTGCGCATGCTCAGTGATATTTCTTAATCTGGCTTTATATACTTACTAGCTGAAAACCCGCACTTCGCTACGGTGTACAATCAAATTAAATACAACGGTCAATGTATGCACTTAATGCCCCCCCAAAAATAAATATATATATATTTATAATAAATGCGACGATCAATGTATACAATTGATGTAAAAAAAATACATATATATTTAGAAAAAAATCGTAAGGGATATTTTTTTGGATAATATCCAATCGTCTGCTGCATTACAAAAAAATTTTGTTTGTCTATTTAGTTGTTATGCACGTGACGATAAATTTATTTTACGTGCGTGCTAGAAAAAGAAATCACGTGATCAGCATTTAACAAATTAAATTCTAAAAATGAATCTTTAAAAATTCACCAAAAATCAGAAAATTGAGGTAAATGTTCGAAAGAGATTTCATTTTAAAGGAATTTTTATGATCTTTCACGTGATGTAACTTTTATAACCCCCAAATTATTATTTTAAATGCAAACTTAAAAAAAAGTTACAAAAACAACTTAAAAATTTAATTTAAAAAATCTCAGAAGAATTTTTTAAAAATCTTTCTTAGTGCACTCCTACACTATAAGAAGAATCGCCATGCAAAATTTCAGCCCTTTAGGTCCAGCGGTTTGGTCTGTGCGTTGTATGTCAGTGAGTCAGTTACGGTACTGTTTTATATATATAGACTAAGCATGAGGCCACATAAACACGTTAATTTGTTTGTTTCGTCGTCGTGCTTAGTGACTATCTAAAGCCAGATTTAAACATGTCACTGAGCATGCGCAGAAAGCAATTTTTTTATATTGTAAATTATCGCTAATTAATAGAAATTGCGGTTATAAAAATCAAATTTGACAAATGTATAGATTAAAATCTTTCGTTTAAGACCAAAATGAAGTAAATTGATGCCGAAATTTTCTCTCAGGGACTGCCCAAAGAATCGGCTTAGGAACTTCAATATATAGATATTGTGCGTATTCGTATTTTTCTGTACTGTATTACAAACAGCGTAACTCAGGGATTATACACTGCTAGCCACTGTAAATGCAACACCCTGAAGGAAACATGCAAATAACATGAAATTTACAACATGCATTAGCGGAGGTGAGATATGCAAATGATTAGAATTTCAGCGCAGACGCACATCACGCGCGCCTGTGGCGCCACTTCAAAGCGCTATTTAAGGTTTGGAGATTTCGACGATTTCAAGTTCGGCAATTGTGTTTTTCTTGTGGTTTTTTCAAAAAAAAACGATCAATTATGCCTCGTCAAAAACAGCGATCATCTTTTGATCAAGTATCCGAGTTCGACAGAGGAAGGATAGTGGCCTACCGAGATTGTGGATTATCTTTCAGGGAAATCGGTAGTCGTGTTGGACGAAACCAAACAACTGTAATGCGGATATGTGATCGTTGGATGCAGGAGGATACGACGGACCGGCGTGTTCGATCGCATCCACCTCAGCGCACCACTTCACGTGATGACAGGCAAATTGTGCGCATGGCAGTGACGGATCGCTCAGTCACATCACGAACCATAGCACAGCACATGCAGTCTGTAACGCATCATCCAGTGTCTGCGCGTACCATTCGACGCCGTTTACAGCAGAGTGGTCTGTCCGCAAGACGTCCATTGCTTTGTCTACCCTTGACGCAGAACCACAGACGTCTCCGCCGCCAATGGTGCGATGACAGAAGGATGTGGACGGCAGAATGGAATGAAATTGTCTTTACTGACGAGTCACGCTTCTGTCTGCAACACCACGATGGTCGCATTCGAGTCTGGAGACACCGTGAAGAGAGGATGCTGAACAGCTGCGTTATGCACCGCCACACTGGTCCTGCACCGGGTATTATGGTATGGGGCGGTATTGGATATCACTCTCGCACACCTCTAGTACGCATTGCCGGTACTTTAAACAGCCAGCGCTAAATCTCCGAGGTGTTGGAACCAGTTGTCCTTCCTTACCTTCAGGGCTTGGCCACAGCCATATTTCAACAGGATAATGCGCGACCACACGTGCACGCATTGTCCAACGGTTCTTCGTCAATCGCCAGATTGAATTGCTTCCCTGGCCGCCTCGCTCTCCGGATCTTTCGCCGATAGAAAACATGTGGTCCATGGTTGCTCTACGATTAACCCAGATTCCATCCCCAGCTGCCACAGCAGATCAACTTTGGCAACGTGTGGAAGCTGCTTGGTCTGCTGTACCCCAAGAACTCATCCAAAGTCTCTTTGAATCAATGCCGAGGCGTGTGGCAGCGGTGATCTCCAACAATGGCGGCTACTCTGGCTACTGATTTTGGCAGGAACCACACTTCACAGAAGTCTATAAATTTAATCATTTGATACTTGGTCAACATGTTATCAACAAAATAAATTTTGTTGTGATATCTCTTGTCTTTCTTGGTGTTGCAATTTGGGTGGCCAGCAGTGTAGTTATGTGTCGAGCTAAAAAGAAGTATGCCAGTATACATACAGTAATGATGTTATAAAAATTGGTATGTATTCTTTAACAGGATATTATATCATAGAATATTATAAATTCCCCTTTTGTTTAATACGCAATGTAATTATTTACTACACATAAATACAACCTCAAACGGTAAGTTTATAATTACTAAAAATTTTCGCCGCTGAAAACTGAGGTAAAATATTCAACTCCCAGAAAAAAGTTTTGTTACCATTTAGCATCTTTCGCATACTTAAAAAAATGCTTATTACATAAATTTCAACACTGTGCTAGAAAACAAAAGACAGAAAATATTTGCGACAACACACATAAATATTCATTGAAAGAAAATCTTAAGCAAGAATTTTTTTTAAAAACCTTATTTACCTTGAAGTATGTATCTTATAATCTACTCGCGTGAAGTTTTCTTTCAATAAAACATTTTTTATCGAAGATGTACCGTGTTTCCCCACTTTAAAAAAAAGAAACTGAAAAACACTACACTGCGTATGAAAATTTCTGTTTTTCGCGAAAATTCAATTTTTTCCTCTGTGCGCCTTCCATTACAAGAACAACTGCTTTACGCTGGGAAAGAATTTTTGAGAAGCGAATACATTTAAGAAATGTTGAATTGGGATAAAACAAGACTTTGAACTGAATGGAATTCAAAAGTTCTGTTTCAAATTTTTAAAAATAGGGATGGATTATTCTTTGACTTAGGTGAGTTCTTTCAATAATTTCGCTGTCTGTTTGCTTCTAAATTTTCTCAAAAACTTATTTTTTTACAGTCAGTTTTACATTTGTATAATATGTTATTAGTTCATGTAAATTCAGTCCCAACTTCAGTGGCTTTAGAACAAGGCAAATGATAGGGATACAGAAGGTCGTTCGCACTTTATGGAAACGATTTTGTGCTTTAATTTTGTCGTTTGCATTTTGAGGTAAAAATTTGGCAACTTCAGAACAATCGTCTGCTACTGTTTTGTTTTGATTTGAATGTAAAATAAAAGATTTATTTTGAAAATGGCTCCTTAAATTGATAGATGGCTCGAAGGTTACGTAACTGCGCTTTCCGAGGAGAAATATTGGTATCAACAAATTATAAAGCGGTGTAACAATCGCGATTATGGAATTAAAAAAAAAAGAGGTATTCATAATATATTAAATTTGAAAGGGAAAAAAGTCTAACTGAAAGTAAAAAATGAAAACATGACCGTGAAACTTCATCCTAAGACAGTTCGAACGCAGGTAAATATCAAGAAAGTGAAGTCTCTGATCCTAAAAGAAAATCCACCGACTCATAGATCCATTGCATCAAAACTAGGAATGTCTGTTGGCACTGTAAGTAACATCATTCATAAAGGTTTGAAGTTAAAAAAGATTTTTAAACCTAAAGTTTATCTGCTTTTGCCAAAGCATATTGCTGAAAGAAAAAACAAATTGTAGAAAATTATATGAAAAACACCTAGCTGCTGATTAATGGAAATTTGAGGTAACATTCGATGAGGCATGTGTGTATTTAAGTGACTGTAATAAAAAAAGATCAAATTTCTATTGCTCAACTAACGGGAATGACCGTACGAAATGGCTTCGTCAGTGTAGAGAAAAGTTCCCAAAGGGATTCATGATAGTTGCAGGATTTTGTTACAACGGCAGTTTAAAAATCAAACAGTCTCAAGTAAAGCCAAAATTAATTCACTCTACTATCAGCAGAATATTTTAGAACCTGTTTTTGAAGAAGAAATTCCAGCTTCATATGGAAAGGACATTAATAAAGTTGAACTTCATATGGACAAAGCCTCTAGTCACACGTCTGAATCAACTGCCGCTTATTTAGCAAACAAAGTATCAAAAACAGGAATAAAGTGCATCCCATGCAATGAAATACCTGTAAAATCCCCTGACGCTTCTCCAATGGACTTTTGCGCTCTCGGTTTTTTAAAACGAGCTATAAGAAAACGGCATCCTGGAACACTGAACGGACTTTGGAAAACGGTCCAAGAGCAATGGGGTAAAATTGGCTACCACAGACTCCTATAGCAGCCAGCACGAACCAACCGCGTGATTGGTGAGAAATAGTCTGATGTGCGAGCTGCTGCAATAGGAACATTGTTACAACATGAAGTGGAAATTTCTAACTTATTATAAATATCGGCACGATCTTTCCATAGATGTAGGGATCTGAAATGCCAGTGCAAAAGTGATGTTATTATTTAACTAGATTCATTAGTAAACTTAGTTCATTTGCCTTTGTGTGTCAGCTTTCAGTTTCAACTATACGCACACAAACACACACACACACACACACACACACACACACAGACACACACAAACACGCACAGACAGACACACACACACACACACGCACAGACAGACACACACACACACAGACAGACAGACACACACAGACACACACAAACAGGCACAGACAGACAGACACACACACACACGCACAGACAGACACACACACACACAGACAGACAGACAGACAGACACACACACACACACACACACACACACAGACACACACACACACACACACACACAGACAGACACATACACACACACACACACACACGTAATATATAACGGAAAAGAAGATTAAACTTGAACATATTTGGTTAGAACTTCTATTGATTGTCGAAACTGAGTGTTAGGATTGTCCTAGCGTTAAGAATCCCAAAATTAAAAATTTGATACTTACTAAACGTATCCATCTAAGTGAAATCATTAATACCAAGAATTCTACTTTATTGTTTTGGACAGATATGAACGTTCGAGATAGCTGAGGAAGAACATAAATGTATAACATACCTAAGATTTTTATGTTTCAATTATTGAAGTATTTGTGTTGATTAGAATTCCAAGTCCTAATTTCTGAAAACTTCTCCCGAAGTATACCTAGTAGCGTAAAAGTGAGTATAAAAAATGCCACAAATTAGTTTAAAGTGTACACCTAATCTCATTACAGTTTCAGAACGTGGTAACTTCCTTAAACAAGTGAAAATTTGTTCTTGTAGTCGTCAAATTCTAAGTTTTCTTAATTATGCAGGAAAAGTCGTCGCAGTTTCTTCTTTCGTTGAATTTTAAAATAAAAGAAATTCCTTACTTTAAAATCTTTCACTGCGGCATATTAAGTTTCTGAAGCGGAAATAATATTTGTTACCTCTGTGAAATCTAAAACTGTAGAATCGAGAAGTACGAAGCGTGTTAAATTTTTCTTTAAAACAAACAAACAAACAGACAAAAAACAATAAAGCAAAAAACAAAAAAAAAAACAGCGTTTCTTCACGTAACAGTATCTCAAAAATAAACGAATGTTTTTAACTCATATGCAAGTCATATATTAGTAGAAGAATGAATCTCACTTTTTTTGCACTGAAGCGAACAATACGTGATATGCATAATGCAGAAGTTTGATCAAATTTAAAGCGCAGCATCATAAAAATTATATTTAGAGAAGGAATGATCAATGCTTTGATTTCCTTTTATGTTTGTTCAGTAAAATCCATCTTTTTGTAAGAATTTTATGATGGATATTAATATTTTATGAGAAATACTACTTTAAATATTTTAATCAAGCTGGATAATTGAATCTGAATGATAGTCATAAGTTTTGGAAACTGATAACAATTGTGTTTTGATGACAGTAGTGGATGACATCAGTTTCAATTTTCGACACTATCATGTCGAAACCAACTGTCCGTATAATTCGATGTGTCATACACTAGTTCGGCGTTGACAGAGAGTCTTACTGCCGGTCCCTTCATTATACTTTATAAATATGCACTTGTACATAGTTCTGCCCTATTAAAAAAGGACAATTGCTACTCTAAACCTTACAAGCTCCAAGCGTTTGTTGGATCAAAAAGCCTCTTTTGAGGCGAAAATTAATCAACAGAAAGACAGTCTGTAACATAAAAGCTTTGTTCGGATAGTATGATAAAAAATATGCATAAATAACGCTTTGGTTTGTTCAATAAAAGAGAATTTTTGCCGCATTTTTTTTAAATACGAGATATATGAAGACATAAAAATGCCTTTTATAAGTGTTATTTTTACCGATTTTGTTACTAGGTCTGTGGATTGAGATTTTTTTCTATACCCTTGGTTAAAATGCGTATTATTTGGAAACACTCAAGGAAATAATTATTTAACTATTAATCTATTAACCTTTTCCTTACGGGTGGCATAGCATGTATCCCCAAAATATAGGTCCATTAATGAATATATATATATATATATATATATATATATATATATATGCTGGTAACCTTCCTTTAACACGGTAGATAGGTTCCTACAAAATGCAGTGTTGTGTGAAACCGTGTTACATGAGATCCAGAGACAGTTCAAAAAAGGGGGGTTACGTTCTGAAAACTTATTAAAAACAAGTATTTTTTTAAAATTCCATATAAGCAACTTAGATCTTATTAAAAATATAAATGTATGTATAACACAAAACGAAAAGAAACAAAAAAATATTATTTTCATATAATGCGACCTCAATTTAATAAATTTCTTCCTCATCACTGCTCAGTACAATGAATCGAGAACGTTTTTTCGATTGAACGATATCACCTTCACTGTCAGAACCTTTTTCTTCACTTATATTTTTTGCACCTTCTATCCTCTTTACAAAATCTGTAATTTTGGTTTATTTGCTGGTTCTTACAATGTCATTGTAGATTCACGATATGGAGATAGACAATCTTGCAGCTCCCTTCTGAATTTTCGGCTTCTTTCAGCGGAAGGGTCTGCATTCAGGAAAAATGATTCAAGATTTACAGCTAAGCTTAGGCCTTCTTGTAATTTTATAGAGTTATAAATGAATAAATTATAATCTGTTTATACATTTTCATGTAAAGCCACAATAGTTTATTATTCCTTCCCGTCAATATTTTAAGGAAATTTAGCTTTTAAATCTGTTAAACAAAAATCATGTTATCTAGGGCTTTAGAAGTACAGTGTTGTACAAAGATTTTCGCAATTTTTTTTATCCTGTCAGAGCGAAACTGTGCTACAGGTTGCAGTGCTATATCAGGGTTCTCGCAATTAATCGTGTTAGAGAGAAACCGTGTTGTAAGATGCCGTGCTGTAGGAGGGCTACCTATATATATATATATATATACAGTGACCACCGCTTATAGTGATCAGTGGTTATAACAATCAACCGTTTATAAGAATCAATATCGCGAAAACAAAAACAAATGTATTATTTCCATGTTAAAATTTTCGCTTTAAAGAATCAATCCACCGGTTTTAAGAATCAGTTTACACTCTTCGCTTTCCTTTCATTTTTCCAAAAAAGTCATTTAAACCCTCAAAAGGTACCAAGTTCTTTCTTTATTCTTTTTAAAAGAAAGAGTGATAAGATGGGATGGAATGCAGTCGTAAAATGCATCCCTTTCTTTGTTAGACATAACATAATAGTTGCCCTTCAACACTTTAGCTAAACACTGTCCTATTAGCTTGACCCAGGGGCATACTAACCATGCGGATCCGATTTCACTTTTCTCCACTGACAAACAAAGACAGGGACTCTTTTTTCCCATATCCTGGTTGCAGCTTCCTGAACCCTGAAACACATAAATCTGCGGGGAAGTGTCCACTATGACTTGGGAAAACGTGACATTATTAGATTCAGCACGTTATCAAACCATGAAACGTAAGGTAAATGGTGAATCTTGGTCTGAGACTATTGGTATTGAAAGAGGTATAAACAGTTTCCTGAAAACTTCAATCCGTGAAACTACCATAGAAAACTTTTTCTTGCACCCTTCCTGTAGTTGAAATCTTAAACTGTTAAGCAGGTATGTTGTAACAAATATTGGATTTTTTTCTTCTGTTACTATAATCATGTGTATCTACTTATAGGTCTAGAAATTAAGTTGTATTTTTAAAATTATAAAAATAATTTTAATAAAAGATAATTAACGTAAATTAAAGAGTATTTTATAGTAAATTATCTAATATATGTATATATAGGTGTGTGTGTTCCTGTCCAAAAACCTAAATTTCGGCTATAAGAATCACAAACAGTAATAACAAACGTGATTCTTATAAGCGGAAATCACTGTATATATATATATATATATATAACTCCCTGAATGACTGTTCTTAGAAAGGGGTATGACATTTCCCGTTCTAAGGAGGGAATCCGAAAAACGGGCCCCGTAAGATAAAGGTGAAGAAGAAAATTTGACTTAAATTCATGTGTAAAATTACAGAATTCTGAAACAATTCAATGATTTTAATTATGATAAGGACAATAAGAAAGAAAATCGCAAAAAAATCCTCAAGATTGACAGAGAGTTGAATTCCCCGTACGCACAAAAAAAAGGGAAGATTTTATTTTAAAAGGCAAATAAACCTTCCAAAAGATATTTTATTTGTTAGTAGTTAGAATCTGAACTCAAACTTCGTTTTTCATTCTAGTCGGAAGACGTTTTGTCTTCCAAATACCTTCACCGCAAGAATAACATTAAAAACTTTTCTTGTAATCTTAAGACAAGAGGATTCCAGATTCTGATTTTCTTTAAAACTATTTGAGTTTGAAAGAACTATTTCCTATTTGACATTCCCTCCAGAAAAGAACACAAAAGAAAATTTGAGGAAATTTCACTGAGTGAAAAATTACTGATATTACTGAAATATTCAACTGCCGACTGTGATGCATCTCAAAAAAGTTATTTTCTTTGTTTGACTTCATTTTTAAGCAAAGTTTTTGATTTTTTAATTTTTTATTTAGTATTTTTATATAATAGACAGACAGTATTTATTATTTCAATATTCATTTTCATTAGTTAGTGCGAATACCAAAGCATTTAAGTGATGAATTCATAAAGAGCAATACTATTTTCTTAATTAAGGAATTTATAAAATGAAATAATACTTTTACCCGAATGTTTTGTTAAACCAAAACATAAAAGAAATGTTAGTGGGTCTAAATCTACTCAACACCGTTGAGAACACACCCGGTTAGAGAAATCAGCCATTTTTTTAGAATAAAATGAATCAAATTTTTACCTTTGATATCAAAACGAAATAATTAACTTCTTCTGTGCTTACGTGCATTCCATCTTCTCAAAAGAAATAATACTTTGTACTTAAGAACTTCAGCAACACAGGAAAAAAATACATTTTTATCAGTATACAGAGGCTGTTCGCACTTTTTTTAGACGATTTTGGTAAGAGGTAATAAAAAATCGGTTGCTGCAAAAGAAATAATTGCAATTGTACTATGTTTTTAAAAGTCAAAATTATCGTCTACGGCTTGAAAGTTTTGTTTTTATTCAAAATGGCGTTTTTAACAAAGCAGTGGTTCGAAGGCTACGTTTATGCTCTTTCCGAAGAGAAATATGCATACTCCGTTATCCAAAAACGATGTGAGAGTCATGGTTTTGTGATATCTAAAGCGTCGATAGGTAATATCGTCAACAAGAATGGAAAAAAACGTCAAATTGGAGCCTCAAGTGGGACAAAAATTCCAAACAAGTATCCAAGGAAAAAGCGGACATCTTCGACTATTGCAAAGGTACGTTGCTTAATCTTAAAAGAAAATCCTCCTAGTCAAAGGACAGTTGCAAAATCATTAAAATGCTCGGTGTCCACTGTAAACAAAATGATAAACGTTGATTTAAATCTTAAGAAAGCGAAAAACGCAATGTGCATCGTCTTCTTCCAAATCATTTCACTGAACGCAGGACACGCTGCAGAATTCTATATGAGAAACACTTATCCAAAAAAAATGGGAAAACAATTGTCACAATAGATGAATCATGGGTGTATTTAAATGATTGCAACAAAAAAAGAGCCATTTATTATCGTAAAAGGGGAGAAAAAAATTTAAGTACATGGTTCAAAGAATCGAAAGAAAGTTTTTCTAAGGGATTCATGATTGTTACTGGTTTTTCTTATAATGGCAAGTTAAAAATAAAGAGAGGGGAAAAAAATGTCAAGATTAACTCCAAATACTACCAGGAACATATTTTATCGCCAATTTTTCTGAATGAAATACCATCGCTTTACCCAGAGTGCCATCAATCTGTGACACTCCATCAGGACAAAGCTAGCAGTCACACATCAAACTCCACTGTAAATTTCCTAAAAGAAATGGAAAACAAAACTGGTATCAAGGCCATACCCTTCACTGATATCCCTACTAAATCTCCCGATGTATCACCTATGGATTTTTGTGCTTTCGAACTTTTAAAATCTGCATTATCCAAACGTCGTCCCAAAACCCTTACAGGACTCTGGAAAGCTGTTCAGGAAGAATGGGATAGAATACCTCTTCTGACACTTCAAAAGACATTATTATCCTGGAAATTGCGGTGTCGAAAGATAGTTCAGAATAAGGGATGTCAAATAGAACATTTAAAACACAAGAATTTTATGTAATTTAGTTTTGTGAATATAATATACATCGTCTAAAAAATGTGTGAACAGCCTCTGTATAACTTAGAATTTTATTTACAGAAAAATTCACATATAACACGCCAAAATTCTAGCAACTATTATAACAGCAAAATGGTATATATTTTCAAAAAATGTTGCCATCTAAAAATTAGATATTCTCAAAGATAAAAATACAGAAAACGTGCTGCTCTCTGTTGAAGAAAATTAGTGTCTCAACAGATATATAAAGCCATTAGATATATGTATATGCAAGTAAACTTTTGCGGGTAAGAATGTTAATAAGATGCATTCGCTTATCTATATATATAAAACAGTTCCGTAACTGACTCATTCATTCACTGACTGACTGACTGACTGACATACAATGCACAGACCAAACCGCTGGACCTAAAGGGCTGAAATTTTGCATGGCGATTCTTCTAATAGTGTAGGGGTGCACTAAGAAAGATTTTTCAAAAATTCTTCTTAGATTTTTTTAAATTGAATTTTTAAGCTGTTTTTTAAACTTTTTTTACGTTTGCATTTAAAATAATACATTGAGGGTTATAAAATTTATATCACGAGAAAGATCATAAAAATTCCTTCAAAATGAAAATTTTTTCGAATTTTTACCTCCATTTCCTGATTTTTGGTGAATTTTTAAAGATTAAATTTTAGAATTTAATTTATTAAATGCTGATCACGTGATTTCTTTTTCTGGTACTTTAAATAAATTTATCATCACGTGCAAAAAAAAAAATAGACAAAAAAATATTTTTTTCTTGCTAATGCGGCAGACGATTGGACTTTATTTTGTCTATAAAAATATCCCTTACGATTTTTTTATAAATGTGTTTTTTTACATCAATTGTATACATTGATCGTCGTATTTATTATAAATATATATATATTTATTTTTTTTGGAATTAATTGCATACATTGACCGTTGTATTTAATTTCAATGTACTCCGTAGCGAAGCGCGGGTTTTCAGCTGGTGATAAATATAAATACTGAAAGAATCGAAGAATATACATTAAATTGAACTTATCACTAGTATAAAAGCTTATAGAAGGGATCGCATTTTATTTTTACTTATTACTTGGTTTTTCTGCCCCATCATTTAATTATTTTTCTATCAAATTGTGTTGATTCTGTTCGGATCTCTTATTGGTCCCATTCCCACATCTGAAAATGGTTCCATCACAGTCAGTTGTAATAAATGAAAGACTGAACGGAGAGGAATGAACGAAGTTAGACTATTTTTCTGCGAAGCATCTGACTTTGTCGAACATCAGTTTGCCATACGATTGCTCGATATGATAATTTTAAGACATGCAGTGGCGTAGCGAGGGAGGGGCAAGGAGGTCTATCATACCCCGGGCGCCACTTGCAGAGGGGCGCTAAATGGTCCATGTTTTTAATTAATTTTATACATTATATTACTATATGTTTTTCGTGGGGGGGGGGCGCCAAAAAGGAATCGTGCCCCGGGCACCAGTTATGCTCGCTACGTCACTGAAGACATGTGTTCTGTTTCCCATATTCAAAGCGTTTGTTCACATCATAAATATTCCAGTAGTCTTAGGTCACACTAGAAGTATGAGTAAGGAAGTGGAAATTCATGTACACGGTGTCCGGGCTAAAAGTATCCAAAAGTTATGGCTTATTTTTACGAAACTACCCATTATAATTAAAAAAAATTATTTAAATAAAAAGAACATCTTATCAAGTTTTAATATCTATAGATTTCGATGTGTGCACTTTTTGTAGCACGACAAACGTCCAAACGGTAATCCAGTGCTCTCCAAGTGTTTCGTAGCATATCAAGAGTTATCTATACTTATATATAAAGAGAGAGAGCGATTTTGTACGTGGAGGGTAATCTTCAGAACCACTGTACCTATTTGAAAAATTCTTTCACTGTTTGAAAGGTACATTATTCCAGATGGTCATAGGCTATATATTATGTATATCTAATCAGTAGAAATAAAGTTAGGAGCTTAATCCTAACAATCTCCATTGTTACCGCTACTTTCCTCTACCGCTTTTTGGGCCGAAGTCTTCAACGATCCTTAGCGTGGTACTATCTATACTTATATATAAAGAGAGAGCGATTTTGTACGTGGAGGGTAATCTTCAGAACCACTGTACCTATTTGAAAAATTCTTTCACTGTTTGAAAGGTACATTATTCCAGATGGACATAGGCTATATATTATGTATATCTGATCAGTAGAAATAAAGTTAGGGGCTTAATACTAACAATCTACATTGTTTCCGCTACTGTCTTCTACCGCTTTTTGTTCCGAAGATTTCAACAATCCTTATCGTGGTGCTATCGCGGTGGGCTTCTGTTCTGACGCTAACGGTTCGAACCTAGCCGTTCTCAGGCACGCCTTTTTCTTTTAAAAAATTTATTTTAATTATTAACTAACATAAAATAAATTTAAGGTATTATTTAGGTTATTATTAAGGTAAAAAAAGATTTACAATTTATTGGCTATCAACTAGAAATTTATTGGTATAATATTTTGTTCAACCCGGACAAAGTCGGGACGGGCCGCTAGTTAGTGTATAAACAAAAAAAACAATAATATTTTTTAAATTTAGGAATTTATAAAATGAAATAATATTTTTACCTGAATGTTTGAATTGTTCATAAACAAAAAAATTGTGTATAAACAATAAATTGAAACTGTGGATGAGTTGAAGTGTATCATTCCTGTTATTCGTCTAAGAACTTGGAGAGTCTAATTAATCGGAGTCTAATAACTTGGAGAATAATTCGTCACTTGGAGAGAACTGGATTACTCTTTCGACGTTTGTCGTGCTACAAAAGGTGCACACATCGAAATCTATTGATATTAAAACTTGGTGAAATGTTCTTTCTATTTAAATATATTTTTAAAAATTCTAATGTGTAGTTCCGTAAAAATAATCCATAACTTTTGGATACTTTTAGCCCGGACACCCTGTATAAGTCGAAGAACAGCTTTACAGATAAACGGGATTAAATAGAAGAAATAATAATATATCAATCCCAAATCTTGACAGCATGATTAATAGCGTACATTACAATCTATGCAGGTTGTATGTATTCAAATCAATGAAAGTGATTATTGAGAGTGAGTGTGTATCATTGTCTTCACTTCACCTTAATTGCCAAATCAATGGACCAATGGATACAGCTTGACCCTCTTGAGAGAGTCAGCTATGGAATCTACTAGTCTTATGATCTGACATCTTGTTTGAAGCTAATAGTTTTAACAGTCTTAGGTAATCAAAACGGCTGAAGAGGGTATTCAGAGCAAAACACGCATACATCCTTCAGTATTCTATTAACTTCCCTTAGCCGTAATTGCTTACACGAGTAGGGTTTCAAACGCAGGATGACGGATTCGATGAATATCATCGGATAGGCGAGAACATTTGGAGGCCTTATTTGACGAGCGGTCCAACTCCGCTTTTTAAAAAAAATGGAGTTAGCCTCCCTTTCATGTTCATACAAGTCATTTCTATCTCATTTTTAAACTGGTACACCTCCAGCTTATTTCTGCTGCTAACAGAGGGCATTACAAATCAGTCATTTCTCAGCACTCATTGGACTTTAGACTCTGTATCTCAAAATGAACAAGAATGGAGTTGGACCACTGTTCAAATAAGTCCTTCATTTGCAAATTTCAGTGATAGAACATCGTAGTAGAACATCTGCAGTCGCGGATATTGTGACAGTAATAGATTTACCAGAAATTTGAAAATTCATAAGCCATGTTTCTAAGCTGCTGAAAATATCAGCTGGTAGAGATGTCTCCAGGTATGAAATTCTTTTCTCTAGATCCCGTAAAAAATATTAGCTACCATAAGTGGTATTCCAAGCTGTCAATTAGGAAGGTATACAAAACGTGAATGTTATTAATTAGTTCACTTAGGTAGATCAACCCTCAAACGGTACGGTGGGGGTCGGATCCGACCCAAGGGTGTGTCTTCTCACTCCCGTACTCCGCCCTCTCATTGCGAGAGATCGAGTTGACAAGGAACCCTACCAGATAGACCTACTAGACCACCCTACTAGATATAGGAATAAATAAATACGAGTGTCTTTGTTGAAAAACATTATTCATGATCACAAGTAATTTTTAAATTTTTTAATTTAATTTATTTTCTTAAAATATAATTTATTTAATTTTTTAAAATTTTTTTTATTTTCTTATTTTTTTATTTTCTTATTTTGTTATTTTATTATCTTTGTTGAAAAACATTATTCATGATCACAAGTAATTTTTTTATTTTTTTATTTTCTTATTTAATTTATTTTCTTAAAATATAATTTATTTTTTTAGTTTCTTATTTTTTATTTTCTAATTTTTTTATTTTCTTTGTTGAAAAACATTATTCTTGATCACAAGTAATTTTTTTAATTTTTTTTTAATTTTAGATTTTTAAATTTTTTATTTCGGCTTTGAAGGTCAAAACTGCCAGTATATATTATTTTTTGCATTTTTATGCTCGGAAAGTTGGTTTCACTAACTTCTAAAACTAGGTCGACTAAATTACATATTAGACGGTATAATAACTAAAATTAAATATTTCAACAGAGCTAGATAATTATAGGAAGAATGTAGGCAAAAAATAAACAAAAATCAAGCAATTAGGGCTCTACACACCATAAGGCAAGATTCTGTAGAAGTGACGGATCTAAACCAAATATCGAAGTCTATTTGGTTTAGTTCCGTCATTACTACAGAATCTTGCCTTTTGGTGCGTAGAGCCCTAATTGCTTGATTTCTGTTAATTTTTTTGTCTACATTCTTCCCATAATTATCTAGCTGTGTTGAAATATTTAATTTTAGTTATATTTTTTGTACATATTAGGCCTAATATATACAGCATTCTATGTAAATGCCAAAGAGATTTTCTTTGTTTAGCAAAATTACAATTCGTTGGTCATTTTTTTCTACAAAAAGGGGTTTTATTTCATGTGAAATATTATCAATAAATGTTATTATACAGCAAAAATGGTTATTGTGTACTATCTATTTCGTCTCAAGCCACTGTACCGTTTGAGGGTAAATACTTCATTTTCAATTGTATAAAAATACTAGTGCCACTAAGGCAGCTCACACTAAACAAAATTGTCAATCGGAAAACTACTTTTGTTAAGTTTAATGGGTATAGATCAATGAAAGTCATACTATTTAATTACCCTCTCAGAAACACGTTGCATTCAATCTGCAGGCGATAGAAATGCAGAGGTTCAGCAAACATTATAATGGAAGAAGTTTAAAAAACGAAACGCAAAAATTAGTTTACTAATCATGCATAGCTATAAATAAATATTCCAACAGAGCTAGATAATTATAGGAAGAATGTAGACAAAAAATAAACAGAAATCAAGCACTAAGTGCTCTACGCAGCATAAGGCAAGATTCTGTAGTAGTGCTCGTCATTATGACGAGACCAGTCGATTACCTCGATTTCTGGTTTAGTTCCGGCACTACTACAGAATCTAGCCTTATGGTGCGTAGAACACTTAGTGCTTGATTTCTGTTTATTTTTTGTCTACATTCTTCCTATAATTATCTAGTTCTGTTGTAATATTTATTTATAGTTATATTTGTCCATTTTCAATATGAGGACTTGCTGCAACAGCGCACTCTTTTATTGAAAAGTTAAAAGTTTTCAACGCTAGGGTAGGTTTTCTGTTAACCTACAATAATTAGATCTGTAGCCTACCTAATTCTGCCTAATTCTACCTAATTCTACCTAATTCTGTTAACCTACCTAACAATAATTAGATTTGTTTGGCAGTTTATGCTCGCTTTATAATTTTATTGTTTGTATTGAATTGTTTATATTATTATACTTAACTAATCATGCTAATTCATGTCATCTTTTTAGATGACATGATTAGCCAACATGAATACATTGAGTTAAAATTAAAGAAGCTACTAAAAATATTTTTACATCATTAGGATTGTTAAAAATTAATGCATTGATACTTAACGACTGTAATAATAATTGAAGTAACATAACGTACAAATTTAAAGTAATTTATTATCTATCTAATTTATTATTTTGAGATAAAAGAAAAAATAACGATATTCGTAACAAAATAATATAAAAAAATAATTATATATAATTTGCTATATGATTAAAATATTTTATATCATTAATGCTTGCCTTTCTGACATCGATATTATATCCAAACGAGGGAAAAGCAATGCTAATCGATAAATCTAAAGCTACCAACTGTACGGGTGATAAGCCTATCAGAATGATTATTATTCATAAGCATTCCAGTAAATTTTGAATATGTTTAAACATATTAATTCCAGATGAAATATGGATTTTAATTGTTCTGCATTTGTTTGAGTTTAACGTTAATATATCTGTTCGTAGGAATTGATTTTATATAATATTTATTTTAGATTTTAATATGATAATAATTATTAAATCGATCCGAGACTTCAGTATGTTTTATTCCTCTGGGAAGATACTTTATACGAACTAAAAATATTAAAATTTATAAAGTACTGCCATATATTCTGCCATAATTTGCCACTATCAAAATATTGTACATGCAATATTTGACTTCACATGCTGTTCGCGTGCTGTATTTCAACGACAGTGTGTGTCAGCCTACACTGTTACTGTGATTTAAAAAAACATAATGCATTGCAGTTCAGAGCTTTACTTTACTTTTCAGGTGAGAAATATCAACGGTATTAAGATAAGATCCTGTAACTCACAAGACAGAAGGTGTCAGCTGCACACACGCACAAATATTCACGCATATTATAAAGAAAACTTATAAAGAAAATTGACCGAGGTCTTCATAAATCAAAAATAAGTATTAAAAATATGTCAGAAACTGGCTTTAATAGAAGTACTTTCAAGTGAAAGGTCATACTAAGTTTCTTTCTACTGAATATATATATATATACATATATTGTATTCAAATTAAAATTTCTGTTGATTTACTGCATAGTTTCCCTTTATATTTAGATTCCTATCTATCTATCTATCTATCTATCTATCTATCTATCTATCTATACACACACACACACACACACACACACATATATATATATATATGAATCTAAATATAAAGGGAAACTATGCAGTAAATCAACGGAAATTTTAATTTGAATACAATACCTCTTTTTAAACAGCGCCGGCATTATCATTTTACCAGTTCAAAGACAGTTTATCTCAAAGATCGAGTCTTCAAGAAACAGCCTTTGTTTAATGATAATATCTTCATTGTTGAAAAAAAGGTATTAAAGAGAGCTTTAAACTTTGTTTAAAGATGAAGTTCCTCATGAATTTCCAACAAGTCATTTATTTTAATCGCAACTTATATTCGCATGTATTTATGTGTATATGTATATGAAGAGAAAAAGGGTATTTCTAAAGTTACACAGTTGATATGGACTGAAAAAGTTTAAAATATCTTCCGAAACACATACATTTATGTATTTATATTGATATATACTGTACAAACACACGTGCAAAGAAATATTCATGCATACATTCTCTCAGTTATGTGAATACTTATATTTTATATAAATTACTTTACCTTCCCCGGCCTTCTAATGAAGAATTTATATTCATTTTAAGAAGTCAATTGAATATTACAAAATGAAGAACTTTGCATTTTAAATTCATGTTTTTGAAGTTTTATGCTACGCATAAGATAGAAACAATATATCAAGTTACAGAATTCTCTTCTTTGCATAAATCGACTTTTTTGTTAGTTCTACACTTCAAAAGAAGTAAAATGTGAATTCATTTAAACATTTAATTAGTTTATTTTCTGAGAAAAGGAATTTAATGGATTTACTCCAGAAGAAAAACTGAAAACCTATGTAAATATTACAATTTAATATAAAAGGTATTTAAATCAAAAAACGTTCATTTAACTACACTGAATTGCTCCATTTTTTAGAAGAAACCCAGACTTAACTTTTCCTTAAAGAGAAAATCTTCTTAAATACTATTATAATTTTAAACACCGTTTAAATTATCAAATATAATTTTTATAATCTTTTGAATAGTTTACTTTTTAACAAAGGATATATGAGACTTTTTCCAGATGAAAAACTTAAAATCTATGCAAATTTTATCATCGTTTTAATTAAACCCTAGTTAAAAGTTATACATTTAAATTGCTTGAATGATTAATTTTTTGGGTATACTGGAACTATTTTAGCTGATCAATATTATCCGGTTTTCTCACAGAAACCTGTTCATTAATTAACATGGATAATCGGGTCTCAATGTAATTTAAATTTTTACAGGCGATTGAGTCTATTCCTCTTTATTGATCACTTTAGAAAGATTTTTTTCAGCAGTCAAAATTTTCAACAATTTTAGTCAGCAATCGAAATTTAGTGCCCCTCCATTTACTGAAATTAGTCACCTTTAGCATTGGTTATTTTATGCTTAGAAGCTCAGCGCGACTTAGATCCACGCGCGCTAGGTATGATGGAGATATATACAGGGTGAGCCAAAAGTTCGTAAAAACTTTAAAAATACATAAAAAAGGAAGAAATTATGATAAAGAAGCGCAGTTTGCAAGAACGGGCTCACAAGGAAGTTGAATTTTTTTTGGTAGCAAAATAAAAAGTAAAAATGTCACTGATCCAGCTTTGCGAGCACTGCTACTCCCCGTGGACTTTTCCGCCGCCATATTTATTCATAACGGTTTCCATCGCAGTAATGGGGCCCTCCGCCAACAAGTGTCTTCTACTTCGTGGCCGATCCTCCAAATCCTCGTGTATCACGGTCTTTTATTGAAAGATTGACTTGCATAATTCTGCTGAATCTCTCGCATGGCAGCACCCTCTACCGGTGACACTTTTAACTTTTTAACTTTTTAACTTTTTTAACTTTAAAAATTTTTTAAAAACTTTTTTTGGCTGCTAAAAAAATCCGACTTCCTAGTGAGCCCTTTTTTTTTGCAAACCGCACTTTTTTATCATGATTTCTTCCTTTTTTATGAATTTTTAAAGTTTTTACGAACCTTTGGCTCACCCTATACTTTTTCAGCTCAAAGATTTCCATTTTGCAATGAAACAAGTCCTTTTGTTCAATTCCTACTATTAGTTCACTCTCTCTATATATATATCTTGTTCAAATTTTCAATCGTTAATAAAAGTACTTTTTATTCATCCACTCAAGTTCAAATACATTTTTTTAAACTTGTAGTGGATGACACTTGATGTTAATACAGGTTTTTCAAATATTAATTAATTAATTAAATTTAATTAATCAATTTTAGTTTTAGACCTAGAGCGTCTCTTGCTCTTGAATAGTAATTTCCCTCTTGTTACTGTGTAAACGGTAGCACTGCGGAATCGCGGGCTTCTCCCGTCCTGTAGGTAGCGAGATCGAATCCCCAACCTGACAAACTTTTTCTCTCTCTCCCCCCCTCCTAATCTCGCACAGTAGGCAAGGTTCTGGCAGGCAATCCTTTTTTTCAATTCCTACTATTAGTTCACACTAAAATTTTTCTTTGTTGACCTTTTAAAATTTTTTTTATATATTGCTTGTTCGTGGTATGTTTAAAGATTATCAAATGTAAAATAGGTTTTGTTGCAGCAGCTTTTTAGCAGATGTACAACTGTCATGTAAGAGTCCTAAAAACAAGTTGGTATAAACTGAATTTTGTAAAAATCCCCATAAAAAAATAAATGAAGTAGATTCTAAACGTAACGAAGTCGTTTTTAAAAAAAATCTGCAAAATCTAAATTTGGAGTATTTACATACAAAAGAAAAAATCTCTACATTACAAAAAAATTCTTCTAAAGCAAAGATTTTATGCTTACGAAATGTTCATATAATTCAACCGGGTCTACAATTTCACGAAAATGACACAGATGAAGTATTTTAAACTTTGCAAATATGGGAAAAGATGGCAGGAAATAAAACATTTTTCTAAAACACCTGTATGTGGAGTAGAAATACTAATTTTTTACAGTTTAGGAATGAACAAGGAAGGTGAAACAGGTGTTTCTTTATAGTTTATAATGTTCAGATCCCCCTCTTTATTGGACGGTTTTGTTAGCTACGCGTAATTTATTTGTAAATGATCTCTCTCTAGTTTTGAAGAAATTTAGTAAATGTATATAATTTGTTTTATTGGATTAAGTTTTATTCTTGATATTTATAAGATTCATGTCAATTTAAAGTAATTCTCACACATTCAAATTGCTTTACATGAACAAATGATGTTCGATTGCACCATAAACAGAAATTTTTTTCTTCTTTTTAATTTCCATATTATAAACTTTCCTTTCCTCAAGTTTTTACTTCTTGCCTTAGCGTCTGTTTAATGAATTTTCAACTCTGCGAAACTTTAAAGCGAGGAGGCGCGACTTTGCTAAACTCAAGATGTTAAAAATACAGGTTCAACTGCATTGCTTAAATTCTTCTTCTATTAGTACCTACATTCGAATGGCTAAAAAGAAATAGCAAAAGTTAATAAATTTTGAGAACTGCAGATACTTTTGCTTAGTTGAGATTTCAAAGTTTCTAGATTAAATTCCCTAGAAATTATAGCTGTTTAGGGACACATTTCTTTTTTTTATTAAAGAAGTTATGCCATATTGTCATATGCCGCCTTGGGGGATATTTATTGAAATTTTTCCAACCTTTTTAACGTCATGATCCCGTTCTCATAAAGTCAATATATATATATATACATACACACACACACACACACACTACCCTACAATAATGGACCGGGCAGCAAGATGTGATGGTATAAGGCTTGTTTTACACTTACGCGACTTTTATCGTCTGTCGTTTAAACAATGTCGTCCGCCATTTAGCCGACCACGAGACGACAGTGAATCTTTTTCACACTTACCCAGCTGTCGTGTAAACGACATCTAGCAGAGCCGACACGCGTTCAGACGCACGTAATATGAAAAAAAAAATATGGTGTGTTTATTAGTTTGCTTAAATATACTTCACTCTTGCAAATAAAACAGAACATTTATAAATAAAAAAATGAATAAATTTGAATTCATAATGCTAAAAGCTTATAGTAATAATTATATAATTTTAAAGAAATCACAATAAGGTTTCATCAGTCACAGGTGTCTCAGTCTCCTATTCTTTCAGCTAATAACTTCTGACAGCAATTACATTTGACTTTGTAGTTCATTATAAAATTGTTTGCATGTTGTATTTTTATAAATAGATGTTACTGATTATACAGATTTAATACTCTCTCTTTTGAGAGAATTCTCTCGTTTGACCATTCTGAGACCCCCCCCTCCCAATATCAAGGGAAAACCCAGTTTAATGTGTTTTTAATAAGGTGTATAAAAATCATGTTTTTTTAAAATAAAAAAAATCAGATGTTTTATTTAAATCAGTTTTTTTTATTTTAATCATGATTTTATTTTTATTTCAATTTTATGTGGTATAAACTATTATATATATACCGTCGATTTAAAATAATATATTATACTGATATATAGCTAATGCAGGAAGTAAACATTTTCAAATTCAAACATTGCTGTTCATTGTCGATAAAATAATTTTTAATATACATCTGTGTTATATCAAACTCTTTCTGATCCATACAGTTCTTTAGGATTGCCATTGATTTCCCCCATTATTATCTGACTTATTCTCAGAAACAAATCTGGCCAATCAAGATAATGGGAGTAAGTTGAATTATATGATATACATAAAAGTAGCCATTCTTTCGTGCTGATATTTAAATTTAATACCCTTAGGAAAATATACAAAAAATGTTCAAAGCGATGCAAGAAATAATTTTTTTTTATTAAAATCGATGATTTTCTGAAAAAAATCATTCGATTTAAATCATGATTTTAATTACTGATTTTAATAATTTGATTTAAATCATTTACACCCTGGTTTTTAATATATTGTATTTAGTTTAATAAATGTAGTATTTTACTCACGATATCTGTTTTTTTCTTGTTGGCCCAACTCTTCAAAACCATCATTTAATTCTCTAAAAACCTCGACCCAAGTACTTCTTGTTTGGATTCTGTCCTTATAGAATTCTTGAGTTTTGCCCCATAAAATTGGACGATCATGAATTAAAGTAATCATTACTTCTAGATCAATTTCTGCCATAATAAAAAAAAAACTGATTTAACACAACCTCTGTAGGAAAGCACAAATGATAGCAAAATCCGTTCCTCTGTTTAATTTACCAGTTTTATCCCACTATCTTATTAAAGGACAGCTGAAAAATAGCATGTGGAAATCAGTATTTGTTTATTGAGAATATTTTATCAGCTGGAACATGTAGTGGTATGTATAAGCTTCTGACAGCTTGAGTTATGTGTCGCTCGTCCGCCGCCTACCTCTGGAAACTTTGTTTATCCGCGAGCCAGTTTTTTTTTTTGCAACGACAATCGTCCAGTGCCGAGGGGCCAGACGACTGCAGAACGACAGTCGTGTGTAGTTTACACGACCATGACGTTTGTCTGGCAAGTGTGAAGCCGGCCCTACACTTTTCGCCCCGATAAAGTGTACACGACATCTTTTAAACGACAGACGATAAAAGTCGTGTAAGTGCGAAACAAGCCTAAGGGAAAGAATACATGCTTTAATAGGGGGATGATCCCCCACGTGCTGCAATTGCACTAGCAACCCATCTGGCATACTTTCATCAAGGTTTTGATACACAGCTATGGGTATTTGTGTCCATTCCTGCTTAGGTCGGGACTCTGAGCAGTCCAGGGAAGACGTTTTACATCCATATGTTGATACCACTCCTTGACAGAGCCTGCAACACGACATGGAGCGTTGTCGACCTGGAAGTTACGTTCGTCCATTCCATAAAATTGCCAGAGCGCAGGAAGAACCTGATTGTCCAAAATGTTCATGTAGGCGTCGGCGTTCAATTTACCAGGAACAACATGCAAAGGCCATACCAAGGTCAGCATCCCCGTTCATACCACGAAAAACACCCCCAAACAAGTACACCACCACCACCGAACTTGAGAGTTGTAATGATGCACTCGGGTAACAGACGTTCGCCTGGCATTCGTCAAACCCAAGCACTCCCGTCCGACTGGAAGAGCGTGTAGCGTGACTCATCGTTCCATAAAAACAGTTTTCCAGTGGTCCACAGTCCATTTTCGACGTTGAAAACACCAAGCGAGTCTGCCGTCTTTGTTGGATGGGGGGATGTTTGGTTTGTGTGAAGCAACACATCCGTGGATATTGATGGCGTGTAAGTTCTTTCCGCAAAGTACTGGGATGCACCGTAATCCGTGCTACCTGTTGAAACTGACTGCTGATAATTTGGAGTGGTTTCTTACGGTTCTTACGAACCTCACGCTTCAGGACACTCCGATCCCTTTCGGTCAGTTTACGGGGACGATCAACGTGTGTCCCAACTCCCGTAGTCTTCCACTTCTTCACGACATCACCAGCAGTTGACCGTGGCTGTGATAAAATTCTACCACAATTGTGCGAATAGACTTGACACTAATGTAACAACCAACTATAACACCTCTTTCAAGGACATTGAGATCCTTTCGTTTCGACATATTAGTGCCCTTTACACGTACGCTCTTTCCCGCGTGAAACCATAATCCCGTGCGATTGAGTGCACGTGTGAAGGTGTCGGAGAGGAAGGGAAAGCTGCTTTGGAGCGTACTGCAAGTTTTTCCGCGCGCAATCCCGTATGCTCCAAGCACTCGCGAAAGAGCGTACGTGTAAAAGTCTCTATTGTCACAATTTCACACAGAACTAACGACTTTACCACTTCTTATATCGTATTTAACCCTAACAGGTCACGTGCGAGCACTGGATTTGCATAAAATCCGACATGCAGTCGGGTTTTATGCAAATCCGCTGGCTTCCGATCCATTATTGTAGGGAAGTGTATATAACTGTTCGACCCCCTTCGAGGTCCTAACCCACTAGTTATATTAATCTGGGATTTAAGCTAAACCCAAGTCACATAGTTGCAAAATCAGTAATTTTTTTTTACCTTTAAGATGTACTTGATACCAAATTTTGTGTCTAGACGTTGCTGGGATGCAAAAACGCTTGCGAGCATACGAGTAGAAAAAGCAGATTGAAACTTGTTTACATACGTTTCCCAGTATCTTACGGTACTATATTTTCCAAAAAACTTCATTTTAAAGTTTAAAACATAGCAAACTTTCTTATTACTTCGAAATATCAGTCTTCTTGAAACTCAAGATGCAAACTGCGAGTTATATAATACCTATAATAGCAATTTTCGCATAAAAAGGATCGAATGCAAAGTATGGGTTGGAGCTTCGTTTGAAAACATTATTAAATTTTTCCCAGCCGATAAATTCTGCACTATCAATCGAATAATCTAAATGAACAGCGCTTATCGATTCGCGCTCAGCAAAAAGCCTCCCGCAGCTCAATCGATTTGATGCAGAGATTCAGAGCACTTCTCCAGCCCAATCATTTCTCAACGTGAATGCCTTCTAAATGCATCAAGTGAATCTTTTGATAGCGCTGAGACATTAACAGAAATACCAATAACAGTTGCACTCTCTGTGCTATCAAATTACATGGAAAGGATATCTGCCTCGCTCTTAGCTTATGAGAAAAAAAGGAAAGCATTTCTGTGGATGATTTTTTTTGTATAGGTTATTTAATTTGCGAAGGATATTATTGATTGCGAGTTCCGAGAAGAATATAGATGAGATATTTTTTAAATGAGTGTTTGTATTTTTTTTTCTCATACTGATGTAGTAAACACTTAGTGTTATTGATAACTGACGCTCATAGGGAAAATGTAATGATATATGGGTAAGAAGGTGAAGATATCATCTGCATGGAGAAACAAAATTAAAATGTTTTTCTTAAATTTATAACGTTATAATTTAGTTTTTTAATTAAAATAGATTAATTTTGAAGTGATGTGTGTCTGTGCTATGTTTTTGAAATACTCGAGGAAAACTTCCATCTCGCCAACCAGACATCTAAGACGTGACCTTGCCTGTTGATCCAGTTAAGCTGTGACCTTGCCTGTTGATAGGGCGGGGAGAGCTCCCATGTTTGCATCATATTTCTATTTTCGGCTTATTCATTAGACGCATTGTCCAGTATCATGTTGTGTTTAGCTTCAAGATCACAGCTATCAGAAACAACCCTTCATTTAATGATATCGTGGGCAGTGTTGAAAAACACATGCTATCATTAAACAGTTAATATATTATTTTCTTGCTTTGGTTTTTCTTCGTGTTATACTTTTCTATTTTAACTTTTAATACTATACTTATTATAGGAAAATGTAGCATTCTGCTCCTTATTAAGCAAGTATTTATATTAAATTTCTATTCTTAATTATTTACATTAGGTAAAAAAAAATTATATTTCGTCTCCAATTTAATATATATATATATATATATATATATATATATATATATATATATATATATATATATATATATATATATATATATATATATATATATATATATATATTTGTAAAAATTTTCTTAACAGATAATTAGATAATTTTAAATTTAGGATTTTCTAGATTTCGTATTTGAAATCTAGAAAATCCTAAATTTAAAATTATCTAATTATCTGTTAAGAAAATTATATATATATATTAAGTTAAGAAAATTATATATATATTATATATATATATATATATATATATATATATATATATATATATATACAATATATATATATATATATATATATATTGTAAAAATTTTCTTAACAGATAATTAGATAATTTTAAATTTAGGATTTCCTAGATTTCGTATACTTCCAACAATGCTTTCAATGTTTTCCAGCCGTCTGTTATGACATAGCTTATTTTCATAATTAAGCTGTTAAAGCAGGCGAAATAATGAACCTATATTTCGTAAATACGTACGAAACCGTTAGTCTGTATTAAACATTGGTAATAATGAAGGGTTTATTGAAATTTTTAGTCCGATGAGTCCCACTGTAAAGTTGTATTTTAATATTTTGTGTATCAAAGTAGTTCGTAATTTAATTGAAACTTCAGTAATACTAGAGAGAACTCTCTCTCTCTCTCCTTGTTGAAAAGTTTTGAATGCACTTATTCATATACATGAGAAAGAATTTCTCCAAAATTCAGATTTTTACTTCCGAACGTACGAGAATGCATGCTACTACTGATCCAGAAATAACAACGCTTAGGATAACGTTAAATTTCCATCGATGACATAAGCAGCATTACAACAGTTCATTATGTGCAAATGAGGAAATAGAATCCTTAAAATTCAGTAGTTTCTTCGCAAATAGAAATGACCATTATGTCTGGTATTACTGTAAGACATTTCTAGCTTTACCATGATCAACTGAAATCCTTTCGATCATCGTGACATATTCATATAAAATATCGAAATATATGCCACTCATTTATGAGTAATGCGTAATTGTGACGTTGCGTTGATCAAAATCTGTTCATGCAATTTGTTTGTAACGGACGACCTAGTAATGTTCCTACTGAGAACTAGAGTAATGTCAAGATTTAGCTCCATTTTAAAACCCATTGATAAAATAATGCGCCACAACTAAATTGATTACGGTAAATGTTAAGTTAGAGATGACACTGTCATCGAAACTTATCAGACAGATTATAATGTGAAGATGTTAAATTTTATTGTAAAAATGCATTGAATTCAGAAATTATGACCATAAAATATTTATCAATTATGCCAAAGTACTTTTAATAGTTATACACTTCTCTGATGTCTAAATTTCGACTTACATAAGGAGGTCGTAAAGATGCGATGCTCCCTCAATGCAATTTTGTATTCTTAGTGAAATAATGGGAAATTGTTCCCATTAATGTAACGAACTGAAAAGGTTTAGCCTTAATTTATACCCTGAGTACCAAATTTGCGATAACACGTTACTAAACAATACGTTAAGTTTTTTAAATCTGTGACTACTATACGTTAAATATGTGACTACTTAGAGCAGTAAAAGTATTATCTATATATATAAAACAGTTCCGTAACTGACTCATTCATTCATTCATTCATTCATTCATTCATTCACTGACTGACTGACATACAACGCACAGACCAAACCGCTGGACCTAAAGGGCTGAAATTTTGCATGGCGATTCTTCTAATAGTGTAGGGGTGCACTAAGAAAGATTTTTCTAAAATTCTTCTTAGATTTTTTTAAATTAAATTTTTAAGCTGTTTTTTAAACTTTTTTACGTTTGCATTTAAAATAATACATTGCGGATTATAAAATTTATATCACGAGAAAGATCATAAAAATTCCTTCAAAATGAAATCTTTTTCGAACCTTTACCTTGATTTTCTGATTTTTGGTGAATTTTTAAAGATTAATTTCTAGAATTTTATTTATTAAATGTTGATCACGTGATTTCTTTTTCTGGTACTTTAAATAAATTTATCGTCACGTGCATAACAACTAAATAGACAAAAATGATATTCTTTTTCTTTCTAATGCAGCAGACGATTGGATATTATCCAAAAAAATAAATATCCCTTACGATTTTTTTATAAATATATATATATATATATATATATATATATATATATATATATATATATATATATATATATATTGGCATTAATTGCATACATTGACAGTTGTATTTAATTTGAATGTACTCCGTAGCGAAGCGCGGGTTTTCAGCTAGTTTATTATATAGAGCAAATGTAAGTTAACTTAATATTGAATATTGTGGATAATGCTCTTTTTTTAACAGCCTCTTAAATTGAACAGTAGTTAGTATCACGAGTTTCCACGGAGTGAGCTCGTTTTCGAACCCTGATTAAGGCATCACCGTTCCTGTCAAATAGCAGCGTGTATGGGTGAATGCGGCCAAGACAAGTACCCTTAGCGCTAGCAAAAAGATAAAAAAAAACATACTTTTTTTTTGTCTTTCTTCTATGGGTTAAATTTCACTGTGCTTCATTAAAAATATAATTTAACTATAGGCTTAGACATATTACTCTTTAATTTTCTCTTATCTATAAAATATATATAAAACAGTTCAAGGACTGACTGGCACACTGACTGAAAGCTAACGCACAGACCAAACCGCTGGACCTAAAGGGCTGAAATTTTGCATGGCGATTCTTCTTATAGTGTAGGGGTGCACTAAGAAAGATTTTTGAAAAATTCTTCGTAGATTATTTTAAAATTTAATTTTTTAGCTGTTTTTGTAACATTCTTTAAAGTTTGCATTTAAAATAATAATTTGAGGGTTATAAAATTGATATCACGAGAAAGATCATAAAAATTCCTTTAAAATGAAATCTTTTTCGAATCTTTACCTCCATTTTCTGATTTTTGGTGAATTTTTAAACATTAATTTTTAGAATTTAATTTATTAAATGCCGATCACGTGGTTTCTTTTCTTTTGGTGATACTTTAAATTAATTTTGCGTCACGTGCATACCAACGAAATAAATTGACAAAAAAATATTGAAATACGGTAAAAGATAAAATTCAACCAATAGACTAATTGAGATGGAAGTTTTTTATGAATTTAATACAAAATAGTATATTTTATGCATATTAAACATACAAATTAATTGCATACATTGACCATTGTATTTAATTTGAATATTTTCTTCTGAATTATTTTGTCTATAAAAATATCCGTTGCGATTTTTTATAAATATATTTTTTGGGACGTTAATTGCACACATTGACCGTTGTAATTATTATAAATATATATATATATATATATATATATATATATATATATATATATATATATATATATATATATTTGACATTAATTGCATACATTGACCGTTGTATTTAATTTGAATATTTTCTTCTACATTATTTTGTCTATAAAAATATCCGTTGCGATTTTTCATAAATATATTTTTGGGACATTAATTGCATACATTGACCTTTGTAATTATTATAAATAAATAAATAAATAAATAAATAAATAAATAAATATATATATATATATATATATATATATATATATATATATATATATATATATATATATATATATATATATATATATATTTGGCATTAATTGCATACATTGACCGTTGTATTTGTTATAAATATATATATATATATATATATATATATATATATATTTGTCCTTAATTGCATACATTGACCGTTGTATTTAATTTGAATGTAGCGAAGCACCGGTATTCAGCTAGTATCTGAATAATAACGTTTTCTATTTTTGGTAAATAGCTGCAGATAAACTCCTACCAATTATTACAACTCGTAGAAAAAATGTTCATTATTTTTCCACATTCCTTTTTCAACAACCAGAATTCCCCACATAGACTCTTCACTTATAATGCTGGAAGCTTCGTCTCCTACATGTCATTCTATAGTATTAGGTCGTTAAGTCGGTTCTTTCAGGCTTTCATTACCTTTTTCGGGCACATTTTCATAGATTAAACGGGTAACATAATGTCCCCCACTAAAGTAATCAGGCAATCGGCATCTATAGCTGAACGACGAAAGAAACGACTCCTTTAATGAATTTTGTTTTGGCCGAGCGTTAAAGGACTACTTACATTAGCTTCTAATAGTGATGAGGAAATCATTCTACCTCTTTTTTTTCCGTTTCACAAGGGATAGTGGCAAATTGTTCTTGTTTAATTGTATTTGAAGTGATTACGCGACAGACGTGGAACGAGCACACCACTTTGAATAGAATTAGCGGATTAAACTTGAGATATATATTACCACCTGTGAAAGGGAAAGAGGTTTGAAGTGGAATATTTTCAATCGGAAACAAGATAAAATAATTACAAGATAAAAAGATACCATGTTTTTAAATTTTCTGTTGAATCATATAAACTTGACAATTCTGTGTATTAATAAATACTTTAAAAAAATTTTTTTTGAGGAATTATCCCGTCAACTTGAAAGAAAATGAAGTTAATTGGAAGTTAACTTGCGTTTAACTTTTCGTTCCTGTTCCGGCCGTTAGATGGCTGCACCAGTCTACAAAACAAAATTAACTGAAAGTGAATTCAATCCTGCTTAAAGATGGCTAAAAGTATTAAAATAATGCATTGTCATCGTGTTCTGAGCTATTCTAAAAGTTTCAAATGTCTAGCTAGTCGGGAAGTTAGTTAAACATCGATTGCAAGATTTGTACTGGACAAACAACACACACAAACAAGAAAGCGAGTTAATAAAAACATGGTAATAAATACTGATTAAAGCATAGATTTAGGCTTTCTTGTATGCATTACAGTAACGCTACATTCTGAAGATGTAAGCGATGTATACGCCGTTTAAGAGACTTTCTGTAGATGGAGAATCATTACGGAATACAAGTCTTGATTAACTAGAATTAATAGCGAAAACTAATATTAATAGTAATTACAATTAATAGTGACTTACTACAATTAAGTGAGCGCGGTGGCCCAGTTAGCAAGAGCAGTTGGCCAGTGATCTGAACGTCCCTGGTTCGATGCTCGTCGCTGCAATATACACTACCGTGCCCACTAATGGTGGCCGGGGCACGTAAAATAGGGCGTGGCTGAAAAGTTCTGCAAGTTCTCAAATCTACCTCCGGAGGTGCGGGGTCAAGTGTTTTCCGGTCTCGTCATTTGACTGGGTTGAAAATTACGGGGCCCGGTCATTTAGCCAAGTTGCACTCCGACCCTTGTGGTGCTAATTCAAAACACGAGCCACCTCTTTCAGCCCAATAGCCTATTAGGACCTGGTGAATGGAACATCCAACCAGGGGGGAATTAGCAACAACAGCAACAACTACAATTAATAGCAAATTAAGCTCAATTTCAATTACTAAGGTAAACTCGATTTTCTTCTTCGAGAACAGAGTAAGAAGACCCCCTACACAGTGAGCCAATGACACTGTGCCTTGGCTTTCAGTGTTGGGATCTTCTTACTCTGGAGGAAAGCTCAATTTGCTTAAGAAATTTAAGTTGAGCGCATTTTATTTTTAATTAGAGTGAATTTATTAGGGATATTCTTTTCCCTGGTTTGTTTCTCTGGTTTTAGTGTTTGGAAGATTTCTTATAAGAAGCATTATATTTACTCTACATATTGTTGACGCACGCGCCCCCTCTGTACTGAATTCGCCGAGAGACGGCGTTGTTATCTTATGTTTATATACCTGTGACGCGAGCGTACGTCATTCGTTGCTATGTGATGTGTATTTAGTGCGACCTTGACTGCGACCTTCTAATTTCTCAATGTGTTCCGATGTGGTTTTCTTGAAAGCTATAATAAACGAGTTACAGTCCTTTGCGTTAGTGTTATACTGTGTCTACCTAAGGGCCTGTTCACATAGGAGTCCGTTGCGTTGCGTTAAGGAAAAGATGACGTTGAGACGAAAATAAACCAATCATAGGCGTTAAAAATTTCATTGCTAATCGTTTGGAGGAATATGATTGGTTTATTTTCTTCTCAACGTCATCTTTTCCTTAACGCAACGCTACGGACTCCTATGTGATCAGGCCCTAAGAGTTGTATGTACGCGACCACATATTACAAAAAGAGCGTGCACGCAAGATTTCAATAAATTGGGTAACATGATACATTTATCAAGCAGGCTAGTGAAATAGCCAAAGCTTAACGAACTTCCACCCTACGCACTAAGTCAGCCATAAAAATATGCTTTTCAGGTGGTAATAGTTATAATTATTAATAGCAATGTAAACGGATGTGAGTGAGTGGAAGAGATCAAGTCCTTAGAGTGGTGTCCTGCGAAAAAATACGATTTCGAATAGATTTGTATGACTCCTGCCCATTTCCGGTGTATTTCAGTCCATACAGAATTTAGCATTCCAGATTATGATGTTTTCTGACGTAACGGTTAAAATTTTCTAATAAACAGGTGGAGCTTATTTATTTCTAGACCCAGCATAATTGCTTCTAAGGTTAAATGAAGGTCGTTAGTTGTATGCTAAATATAGAATCACTTTTAATGATAAATACTTATTAACTTCATTTAGAACTTCAATTTGTAATAACACATTTAAGAGGTTCTAAAATTTGAATATGACTGATGTTACCATCGGTTTATGCTGCTGCTCATTAAAACTTCTTAACGAGCAGCGAAGTTATGGAAGTGAAAAAAAGGAGTCCATTCATTTAATAAGCAGATAAAAACTATTTATAAAAATGAATTTCTTCATCTTTTTTTATGCCGTAACAAAATTTTCTAGAATGAAAGCTGTATGTTTCTGGAAAATTATATTCTAATCGCAATTCCGTCTAAGTGATAAATTTTCAAATTCATCAAAATTCGCAAAATGGTAGCAAAATCTGAAAATATTACAAAATTTTGCAGTATTTATTAATTTGTAGTATTTTTGCAGTAAATTTTCAGTAAGAATTTTCAGTAATTATCATGCCAAATTAAAGTATTCAAAAATTAAAATAATTAAAAATTATCATTTCGTAAAACTCCGGATCTTAAATTTTCCTCTAAAAAGTTTGAAATCTGTAAAGCAGCCACATAAAGAAATTATAAAACATTTTGAACATATTATGTATTTCATAAAGTATCTTTTTAATTGTTAGAGCTAATTAAAAAAATCATTGATTTATGGAATAGTTTTCCTCGTTTTGTAAACAGGAGTTACCCGACTCAGAAAAAAATATTTGCGGTTAAAAACAGATAATAAAATTAAAGTAGCAAATAATAGTAATCATTGATGCATTTAGCTGTGATTTCAATTTCATCAATGATATGAATCTATTAATACTTAAGTGGATATAAAATTATCAGCTATGTTGTGTTTACATCTTAATTTTTAGTAGAACTGAAATCAGACTTAGTTGCACGAAAAACTCAGCTACTGACGGAAACCTAAATGAATTTATACAACCTCTCATTCAGTTTCGCTATTAAAGTCATCTTCATTTTTACAGAGTCGGCATTTTATTAATATAGTATTATTCAATGGAGACGGTTGGAAGGCAGTTCCAGACACTTACGGCGTGTAAAAAGTTTCGAGCCTTTCCCGAAGTGATTGCGGCTTGTTTCAAGAGAGAAGCCTGCGCGTGTCAGAAGGCGGGAAGAAATTGCAGTAGAATGGGGAGAACTTTTTCTTTCCCGGCATAAGAATTGTTCGTGTTTCTTTTTCAGGAGTGGATCTGTCTATTGACCTACTTCAGGGACAGGAGGTGTATATTTGAAAAGAGGGGAAAATTTCCTCTTTGGTACAGTATTTCAGACAAAAGGAGTATTGTACAAGGTGCGCCCGTAAAGTAACCGGACAAAATAAAATATCAAACAATAAAATAAAAAAGGTGAAATAATAATCACCTGGCTAGAAAGAGTGACATCTCAACTCTTGTTAAAGCCAGTTTAAACTGGTTATTTAGTCGTTTGCATATCAAAACGCCGTAGTAATTTTCATTTACTGAGAAGGCATTGTACAAAAAAAAATTTGCTTCGAAATGGAACAACGTTGTAACATTAAATTTTGTTACAAATTAGGAAAATCTGCTACCGAAAATTTAGAGAGGCTTCGAACAGTATATAGTGATGCCTCGTTATCAAGAACACAAGTGTATGAGTGGTACAACCGCTTTAAATGTGCGCGGGAAAGCATTGAAGATGAACCAAAGTTGGATGAACCTCCAACTTTATTTGCCCTTAAACTTCAATGGATGAGGAAAATGTGGAGAAAATTCGTTCTTAAAATCAAAGACTAAGGTGATGCTGATTGCATTTTTTTGGTTACAAAGGACTTATTCACCACGAATTTGTCAGAACGAATTTTACCACAATTAATCAGCATTTTTACAAGGAGGAGCTTTTTCGATTAAGAAATGGGATAAGGCGAGTTAGGAAGGAACTGTTTGATTCTTGGCAATGTTTTCTTTTACACGATAATGATAGGCCCCGTACAGCAATATCTTGCTAGGCATTCAATTACAGTGATAAATCACCCTCCATATTCTCCCGACTTATCGCCAGATGATGTTTTTCCATTTTCCGAAGCTGAAGATGACCATGAAAGGACAGAGTGAGATTTGAAAACGTCTCGGAAATGTTACGCGTATTTTGCGAACGGTTAGTTCCAACGCCTATAAACAGTGTTTCGATGACTTGGAGAAACGTTGGAAAAATTGTATCGACTCCTTTGGTGATTATTTTGAAGGAGTTAAATTTATTTGAAAGTGAGTAATATTTTTCTTATTTATAAAAAAATTGTCCGGTTACTTTATGGGCGCAGCTTGTATATCGGGTCATTTTAAATAAAATCCAACTTACGAGTACATTAAAACCATTTATTTCTACGGAACACTCACAGCCTTAAAAACACAACATTTCACTTCAAGTGAGTAGTTTTCAAACTGCATATATATACAAAATCATTCTCGTTGACAGTCAGTAAAAGACAAATCACATTACAAGAAGAATCCCGGCACCACGGAGGTATCAGATGTGATTTCCAACATTCTCCCCACCTTTTAAAAGTAACTTTTAAAACAAAATACTTAAAACAGTTATAATACACTTTAAAATTGATTAAAGTCTTAAAATTATTTCACAGATTATGCCTGCTTATAGGCTTGGATATACGACCATTATCGAGTTATTTTCTGTTCTTTTCTATCAGTCTATGCGCTGGTCTTTAGCAATCAGTTCAACATTCTTTGATTTTGAAGGTATAACCTGTCATTTCTGTTATATCCCCAGTATTTATTTCCAGTTGTTATAATCTTTGAACAGGCCTCAGTATGTTACCTTTAGAAGTTTTTACACGAACTAGAGGACTAATGGAGTCCTTACCAAGAAATATCTCTATGACTTTGGCAAGATCCCAGTCTGAATTATTTTTGTTGTCGCTACCAACAAGTACAATGTCTCCTAACTGTATATTGTCTGTAGATTAATTTTCTTGTTTGACAGAAGGAAACCGATACAGTGGGTGATCGGTTTGCGAACATAATACGTTCCAAGACTATGTTCGTATACCGAAATGTTCGTTAACCGATCATCGATTTACCATAGATTTTTTATGGGACTTCGATAAATTCGTTCTGGAGGCCCTAAAAACTAAATTAAAAGATATATATATATATATATATATATATATATATATATATATATATATATATATATATATATATTTATTTATTTATAATTTATTAGTAAGTTTATTTTTTTGCCAAAATAATACAGTCTTGCACATTAATAAATCTTTTTTTTTCAATGGGTCGTTAAAGAACATGTCCAATGTCAATTGCTTTTCTTTCTTCGTATGACGTAGCGACCAGCGCCCCCACCGTGTTTAGAGTTCGACTAGATAGAACTTCGCCATGTAAGCATGGCTCTTAGATTAGTGGCAATTTGTAGACCCCCTTTAAGGGTTGTACATACATGTAAAATAAATGTTTATAACTAAAATTGTATCGTTTGTAGACCTTTTGATTACAATTATTATATAAACTCACTGAACCAACCCTTGGTTGATCTTGGACTTCTAGAAACTTGTTTTGACCTTTTGTCATAGAGGTGTTCGGTAGAATTCGTTTTAGTTCGTTATCCGAACCTATGTTCGTTGTCCGAACACAAAAATCTTTCGTGAAGGTGTTCGTTAATCGAATTGTTCGTAGTCCGAACTGTTCGTTGACTGATCACCCACTGTATATTGTTTCTTAAATCTCGTAGTAAGCTCTTCCATCACTTTTCTGCAAATAATTCCACCTCTTTGATAGACTAATTGATTCCAACTGGTACAAATCTTCAGTGTCATTACCAGCAAGGGTGCGGAAACATCGAGGGCTTAAGCATACCCAATTGATCTGAATCTTCAGAAACGTATGGTAGAGGACGACTATTCATCAAAGATTCACATTCACAAATTAAGGTAATTAGGTCTTCGTAACTTAAGGAACCACGGCCTAAGTTTTTTCTAAGCAAATCTTTCAAAATTCTAATCAAACGTTCCAAATAGCCTCCCCACCATGAAGATGTAAGTGGGTAAAACTTCCATTTTATGCATTTTAAACTACATTCCTGTTGAATTGTATCCCAATCTAACTGCTTCAGGGCTTTGTTTACGCCAAAAAAGTAAGTTCCGCTATCTGTGTAAATAACAGATACTCTTCCTCGTCTGGTCCTGAATCTTCGTAGAGCTTGTATGAATGCGTATGTGATTAAGGTTTGAATCAGTTCTAGGTTTACGGCCCTGTACACCGCACAGGTAAAAATGACATATATTCATTTAAGACATTGTTTTACGGCAATAAGATATAGATTATTCATTATTATATTTTAACAGCCAAGTAAGGAAATCAAGCAGAAGCAAATCAGGTAGTGGCGAAATGGAAAATCAAACTTATCATCAAAGCTACTCATAAAATGATTCAAAGGCTTCATCTCCCACAGTACATCCATTCATATTTTTTCCTCAGATTAAAAATGAATTACTGCCGGGGAGGGATCGAATCCACTTTTCCTGTATGGCCATCTGACCGCAAAACTATCATGCCATGACGTTGAGCAGTTTTACATTCCTCCTCCTGCCGAAAGAAACTCAAAGAGGGTCCGATAACTTGCTCGCAAATCCTTTTACACTCTGGCATCCTATCTTTCAACCAAACCAAACGAATTCATATTTTTTTGTGTCTTTGAAAACTAACTATAGTAAGGAGAGTAATCCATACCAATAACTTTTATATCCTGGACCGATATTCTAATCATTGAGTTTCCTTGCCATGGCTTGCAACAACTTTACAATGGGCAGCACTGAAATCTGCGGGGTATCTAAGGTAAATGCACCTATAATTGGCCATGTCCCTATAATGGGCCGCCCTTTAGAAATGTCGAGAAATTAAGGGGGTGAGGGCCATTGGCTACTTAAGTAGCCAATGGCCCTCACCCCTTCTACTGCCTTAGGTAACAATAGACCCTTAATTTCTCAACATTTCTAAAGTAGCCAATGGCCCTCACCCCTTCTACTGCCTTAGGTAACAATAGACCCTTAATTTCTCGACATTTCTAAAGGGCGGCCCATTATAGGGACATCACCCATTATAGGTGCATTTACCTTAGCGTGCAACAAGATGACTTTTGCACAAAAATGGGGCAAGTTTAATTAATTTTCCCTCCTCTTTCGATGCAAGCTTCTATAACCTATTTTATCCTGCTTGAAAACAGCAGCGAAGTAACGTCAAATAGATTATGTTAAAATGCAAGGTATTTCAACAATGAAAAACTACTAACTCTTATAAATAAAGAAATGCCTTTCGATTACATTTCTGGCTTGTTCAACGGCTGAACACATAACAAGAGCTAAACCAGTCAATACTAATTTGTGAAAAATGTTTATGCAGGCATTAAGATGCGAGTGCGCAGCTCATTTTATTTAGTTTTAAAAATAAGAAGATTTTTTCCAGAAGCTAGATCTTAGTTTTTGAGTTGGCATCCATGCGTGTCAGGAAAGCGAGAGAGAGGAAATTCTGTTGAAAAAAAAAATGCAGCGAAGACTTTTTGCGAAGCATAACGGACGAAACAACTACTGGTGTTGTTTCATTCGTGGCGATTGCCTTGTTTCGGGGAGTATGAGCAGTATTTTAGAACTGAAAAAAAAAGGATTTGTTAATGCGGTGTTCTTGGTGAAGAGTGCTGAAGATGTTTCATTTAAGTAAAAGTATATGGGAACAAAGAACAGGGGTATGAATGTTTATTCTACACAGTGGGGCTTCGAAATTTTTAAAATAATAATTATAGAGGAATCCTTTCGTCTAATACTCTTAGTAGTATTGAAGTGTAAAATAAAGTATTAACCATTAGTTTTTCATTAAACGAAAGCGTATATGTTAAAGATCTTTCAATTTTAAAGAGTTTATACTATTTTGTAATAATTCTCTTCACTAGTGACTGATGGTAAATCATATGAAGTTTTCAACTTCTATTAAATTTACAAATGTAGGCTATATTATTTGCAGACGTTAAAGGATGTTCGTGAAGTGCATCTTACTTTTTGAATATTTATAACAGAACAGAGTGATTAAATCTTCTCAACAAAGTAATCAGAAATAGATGTGTGTCATGTTTGAACTTAACCTAAATTAATCTTTTAGAAATATAGAGAATATTTATAGCTCGAATACGACTTATGGTGGGTTATATTTTACTTTTGATACTTCTAAGAGGAGAGTTCATTTTATCATATCCCAGATATGACGGGTGTTTAAATCATGTTGCTGTAAGATTTTAGAACGAATGATGCTCTTCTCTGGAACAGCTGAATATATTTGTAAGCATTAGAAAATACAGTGTAATTGAATCTCTACTAAAGCGAATTCATTGTTTGTAATTTCTCGAAAATTAAATTGGAATAATTTTGAACCTTTGCAACCTGGTGGTGTAATAAAATTATCAATGTTTTTGAAATATAGTATTGTTCTGTACGTTAACGTGTTTTATAGTTTAACTGATACTCTTATACTCTTGTCAAAAAGGTTAGCGTCGTAAATATTTTTATGAGAATAATAGGAAAATATACACAGAGAAATAAGCATTCAATTGTGATAGAAAGTGAAAAAAAAGATACACGACTAAAAGTATTTTTTATGCTTAAGCGGCGAAATAGACAGAAAATGATGAATAATGAGATGAGATAAAGTTGAATGAGTTATAAGTACTCCTTTAACAGCACAGTTGGCATCGGTGGCACATATTTTCAACGAGATTGTCTGAAGAAAAGTGTCAGTGAGAATCGGTAGAATCTGTAGAATTAATCTAATGAATCTGTTGAATGATTCACAACGTCATTAATCAGTGCCATTTCAAGGGCTTTTGTTTTGCAGGTGGGATGGAGGGCATTTCTCTTTACAATGCACCTCATAAGAGCGGCTTAGGGATATTGAATGGGGATATGGTCTGATGGAGGGGTGAGAAAGCCTGTTCATTCGATTCCTTCGCTATCTCGAGGTTCATCAACTCATTAGGACTTATGAAGATGGGTGTTATCATCCATGAAAAAATGAATTTCTCACCTCAAAATAGCACCCTCACAAGATGTAACAATGGCGCCCCACCAGTCTTGCAGATGGGGTGTGACGTATAAAAGTCCAACCTCTCTTGAGGAAATGGCACCCCCTCTTCTGCGGATAGTGCTATCGGTAGACACGACATCAAACAAACAAACAAACAAGATGTAACAGAAGGTTCTCATTCTTCCATTTTGGAACACCGTTAGCTCTAAAACTGTAACTGTTAACCTCAGATGATCCCTTTCTCTGTAATGGACAGTTTCAGTGGTGTTCAGGGGACACCACTGAAACTGTCCATTTTCGGTGGTGTTTCGGTCCATTTCGGCAGTGCGGGTTTCATTGCAGGGAATAGTACTGGCGCCTACAGTGATGTGACATAATAAATAGGTTTCCGTGTGGGAAAAGTACTTTGCAAATCACTAATCACTCTAGGTGTAGTGTTCCCGACACCATTAATAGCGAATTCTTTGCACTCCGGTGTTAATGGAACCCACAATACTGGTTTCCGGGGAAGCTAACAGACATGATTAAACAGTCTGGGCACGACCTCATAAGATATTGTGTTCCCTGTGCTTGATTGAAGTTGTTTTGACAACCTTCCCCGAGTTATGCGGCTAGTTATGCCGAGTTATGCGGCTAGTGCCTCTCGCGTCCTATGCGATAGCCTATATTTATTGGTAATGTAATTTAATTTTATAAAACTTATTCGTGCGCATTACGGCAATTATTTTGATAAATAAGTCAAGAGAATTAATTTCATTGGTCAGTCCCCGAGTTATGCGGCTAATTTTGTTTGAGTCGTTATAGCCAGGTTACAATCGTCTGAACAGTAAATTTGCATTTTTTTTCTTGATTCTAAATTTAATAATATATATATAAATACACCGGATACATTTAGATAGCCCTATAATAATATGATGTGTGACCCATTGCCTCTCGCGTCCTATGCGATAGCCTATATTTGTTGGTAATGTAATTTAATTTTATAAAACTTATTCGTGCGCATTACGGCAATTATTTTGATAAATAAGTCAAGAGAATTAATTTCATTGGTCAGGAGTTTTATTGTTCTGGAGTGCTTTTGCAATATGAGTGCTATACTCATCAGGACCTAGATTTTGAAGACCCTTTGGGAGATTAAGTGGTATTCAAGAATTTCCCCCTTTTCACACGTCCTGCACTCCAAACATCCGTGCGTGAAGAGGGTGTAAAGAAGTCGTTTAGTCGTTTTTATTCAAGAATAAATTTTACGCTCTGAAATGATTGCAAGACCTGAGGGGGGTATTTTTCGTACGAATCCAGATTATTTTGTCTAACGTGCACTTTTAAAAGTAGAAATTTAGAACTAACACCGTAAAATAAATGCTTTTTAAAAGCGTATTCCCTTTTTGAGTGGGTTTATGGGATAAAATATTCTTTAAAGGAATGAAATTTGCATTTCTAGAGTTGTAAGGACTGTCATTTACTAATATGACCAGCGGTAAAACACTGTTTTAGTGCTGGCGTCAACTCTAATTACTTCAGGACAAAAGCAAAACAACAAGAAAAATAACTTTTCAAAATCCACAGTAAAAATATGTTAATAATCAATTAACTTGGGATAAATTTATTTGGGATTTTATGAATTCGTGGGCTTTTGTTTTGGCTCCCTTCACACGTGCCATGTAAGTTATAAAAAATGATTTGCTGATTTTATGAAGACACATGTGATTTAACAGTAACTATTACAACGTAGAGCAATAAAAGCTTAGTACCAAACCAAGCGCACCATGAGTGGCCGATTGCCACTACCATATACACCGACCAAGCTTAAATCAGTACAAACTTTCGGCCAGGTGATGGCTGAATGGCTAGGGCGCTGGCATTCGGTTCAGATCCTGTGGGTTCGAGTCCCACTGTTGCCATGGATGTTTGTAGCCGTTCGGAATCGGCTTTAAACTGTAGGCCCCGGTCTAAGTAGCCCTCGTGTAGCAAAAAATTGACCGTAGCGCTCCAAACAAACCAATTCCGTAAACTTTCTGTTCCATTCTTTTTTAATCTCAGTGAACATACAGTCGAACCTCCATATATCGAAGTAGCAAATTGCCCGAAAAAAATTCGATATATAGAATTGAGCTGAGTCTTATCATAATTCTCCTAAAAAAAATTAAAGCTAATTTCCGTATACGAAACTCCATTTCTAATTTATATGCGAATCCCATTAAATGAAAGTTAATAACTAAAAAATGAATTAATATGAAAGATTTATTGATTACAACATATCTTTAAAAAAAATAATGCAGACAGTGGTTACAATGATCACACTTACATTCTTTTAAAAAAAACTACGAATATCTTGCTGAACAGTTAGTTTTGCGGAACGTTCAAAGAAATGTTCGTACTTATTCAGTCTACTAAAAACTTCATCAGCGACATTTTCCGCGAATTGAAGTCCGCGAGGTATTGTTTCAAATGCCAAAAAATGGGAGATTTTATTCTAGAGCGGAATAAAATATCCCAATTTGTCTTGAAAAAAAAATGTCGATATATAGAGATTTTTTAGACATATAGAAACAATTTTTCTGTGTAATGAACATGGAGATTTGCTAAGAGTTCGATATATAGAAAATTTCGATATAGGGAAGTTCGATATATGGAGGTTCGACTGTATTTACATATTGAAAGAAATGCTTTTCCCTTTCCTTGTTCCACAATTGAACACAAGCTTTTTTTTAATTGAATAAGATGGAGCATGAAAGAAAAAAAATTAGCAGAATTGGAAATCAAGTAAAAAACAAGCCTACCTGGTAACTCCTCAAGACTTTTAAATTTTAATTTACTGATTTAAAATATTCTTAAGGACACATTATGACTCAAAAAGCATGCTTATTAAATTCTTCATTGTAGAAAATCCGGAAAATAATTTTATAAATATTTAGTTAATAAACATCATCTGTTAATGACTTAATTACGATTCTTCATATTTTTGAAATCATTTCTGGAAACGCCATCCCGTGGGCGAATAGTTTAGGGCCATAACCTTTCGAGATACTTATTAAAACATATCTACATATCTATCTACACTATTTAACGTTATTTTGATAAAGAGCCTTTTCAAAATTTTCAAATATGTTTAATTTATTCGAAATGTTCAATCAATGCTGATGACGAATTTTAATGCAGTAATGGTACTTAAGGACTAAAAGTCAATACCTTCGAGATTGGAGTGAATAGGAAGGACAATCGATCTTTCGACTGAAGTGAAGACATATTACACTTTTGGGTAGCGTGGATTATGTTTTCGAGAGAAAACACATAATTTTTGTTAACAAATTAGCGGGATGCTGTTTTAATCACTAACCACAGGAGAACTCAATTTCGCAGGAGAAGAGCATGTTGGTCGGAAAAACATTATTGAATCTCAGCGAATAACTCTAAATTTAAAATTTTCACAGGAACGATTTAAGGTGACTGCCTACATTGAAAATGTCATTTTTTTTTTACTATTTTGGTCCATGTAATTTTTTGCAAGAATCGTGTAATTCAATATTTTCTTTCAAATTGAAGTGACAAACAACTTGAAATGAGTTTTTCTCACAATTATGTTTTTTAGCACAAATCTCTGTGGTTGTCATGATATCTCGCATAAAAGTGTATTTAATTTTATAAAATTTTCAGGAAATGTTTTAGATGCTATTGTTAATGAAATGGCGCACAACAATTGGTGTATAATAAATAGTTTTTTATTTGGGGCTGTTTTTATAAGGAAAGGAATGACGAATCGGGGAAAATTTTCATATTGGAACATAAAATTGAGTGTATTATTTTTGCATTCTAAAATTTTCTCTTAGATTGTAGGTCATTTTGAAGATAACTGTCATATGTATCATGTGTGAGAAGGAAATTAAAATAGTAGCATTAGGATTTGGGGCAGAGTGATAGGCGTTTAGCTAAATTTCATTAAAAATTACTTCAAATTGACCAATTTATAAAAAAGTATGCTATGTACAGGTAAGTTTTTGTTCCTTTTTTAATTCTTAAGTGCTATTTTACCATAAAAGACCAAAAAAATCCTTTAAAAAAAATATTTAAAAAAAATTGACTCCGAACGTAGACAGTCACCTTAATACTATTCTCAGATATAATATGGAAGAGAGTAATATTTTCGGAAAGTGTATATATTTGAAGGGAGCTAACTATCTAAAATTTCTATTTATAACAACAATTAGGAAGAACGGAGAAGCTCCTAGTATCTAAAAATACTGAGAGAAAAGGCAATAATAGCGAAAACGAGTAAGCATTCATAACACATAAATCTAAATTCCGTCTCCATATAATCTGGAGTAGAATAATGTTTGCAGAACATGCTCATTTGGTATTTTCTAGGTCGATAATAGTGCGAGTGATGCCATAGAAGGAAAGATTAAAAGTATCTTTCTTTAAATTATTAGCACTCAGAAACACAAATCTTAGCCGCCTTTAGAAACAATTATTCTAAGTGATCTCTTTTGTACGTCCTTTTAAAATTTATTTTTACAATCTGCGAGAAATTTTGATGTGCCTAAGTCATATATGCCCAAATAAAGTCAAAAACAAACTATTTCATTTTGCATGATTTCTTCTCACATTATTGGAAAAACCATGAATAACTCGATCATACACGAGAAAATGTTATTACTAATGAACCCTCAGTTACATTCCATTAGTAATATTTATATATTTGCTGTAAGTTTTCTTTTTTTTAAAAATTATTTCACGTGAGTATGAAAAAAAAAAAATTAACTCCCGAAGGCATTTGAAATGTGCGATGTTGCAGTGGAATTTGACATTTGAACCACGAGGGAAGTTCAGTGCGTTTGGCATTTTCGTCACAGTTGTGATGTGCGACCTACTACTAAATATAAGAGTGGTCAAAATGGAAGAGAGACTTTTGTTTTATCAGCAGTGGTTTAAACACCCAGAACGATGCGTTGTGTGCTACAAAATAAAGCTGCTGTCGTCAGAAAGTGTCAGCGTGCTGTTTGAACGTGTTTAAGCAAAGTGACTGCGAATGAACTTGGACACGGATTCGTGTCCCAGCGAACGGTTATACAAATTTTGACGGCAAAAGTAGTAAGTCGAGCCGACATTCATCGCCGTAAAAGAGATGAATATAGGCGTGAGTGTCTTTCCCAGTGCCTGGGATTCAGATGATTTAGGGAATCTCATAATGGACGGTGTTACGTAGCAACTAGAGACAAGGTATCTTATTTCTATAGTGCTTCTCGACTGCCACTTTTCTGAGCTAGATCCGTTCTTTTAAGCTCCTAAAAACGTATGCATAGACTACTGTTAATGGAAAAAAGCATGTCAAGCCTTTCTTTTTATCTTTTATTTCACACACAAGAACACGAACACAACACAAGACCAGCATTATTCAACTCATACTACACATATAACACAATTCTTTTTTGCTCGTTGCCAAGCAATCAGTTTTTCATAAATGCCATCTGTTGACATCACGGGGCAACAGATCTCGGTTACAAGAGCGCTGTACGCCATCTAAGTTTTTCTAAAGTCCATGGTAACGCAACATCAAAATCCATGGTGATGCAACTTTAAAATCCATGGTGACGCAACAGAGTGACATGCATGACCACGGGGCATGCCAAGACCCGTTCAAACACACTTGGCCATCACCATAGAATCGACTGCTATCGATAAAATTCGCTGCGGCGCATCTTCTGGGAAGTTCTCGACCCCCCCCCCCCCATGCATAGCCTCGACCTGTCGTCCTGTGACTTCCACATCCTCGGCCCATTGATAAAGGCTTCCAAGGACCACTGATTTGCTAACGGTGCAGAGGTCCGGGTCGTCGTTCAAGACTGGTTCCTCAGACAACTGCGGACGGTCATCGACCAGGGTATCCAAAATCTAGTAAATGCTGAGACACTTACTTGAACCGACAATGCAACTATGTATAGCGGATATGTAGTTCATGTATTCCTATCACTTCCTGTTGTCTCTCTATATAAAACAGTTCCGTAACTGACTGACTCACTGACTGACTGATTGCCTGACTGGCATACAACGCACAGACCAAATCGCTGGACCTAAAGTGCTGAAATTTTGCATGGCGATTCTTCTTATGAAAAATTCTTCTTAGATTTTTTTAAAAATTAAATTTTTAAGCTGTTTTAGTAACTTTTTTTAAGTTTGCATTTAAAATAAAACCTTGAAGGCAATTACAAAATTTATATCACGAGAAAGATCATAAAAATTCCTTCAAAATGAAATCATTTTCGAATCTCTACCTCCATTTTCTGATTTTTGGTGAATTTTTAAAGATTAATTTTTAGAATTTAATTTATTAAATGCTGATCAAGTGATTTATTTTTCTGGCACTTTAAATAAATTTATCGTCACGTGCATAACAACTAAATAGACAAGAAAAAATTTTTTCCTTGCTAATGCGGCAGACGTTTGGACATTATCCAAAAAATATTAAAATACAATAAAAGATATTATGTTCCTCAAACTGTACTATATTAACTGTACTATATTCTTTAGTATGCCCTATTGCATTTAATTTAAATATTTTCTTCTACATTATTTTGTCTATAAAAATATCCCTTTCGAGTTTTTTCTATATATTTCTTTGTTTTACATCAATTGTATACATTGATCGTCGTATTTATTATATATATATACATATATAAGTATTTTGGCATCAATTGCATACATTTACCGTTGTATTTAATTTGAATGTCCACCGTAGCGAAGTGCGGGTTTTCAGCTAGTTCACATATAAACCACTACAGAAAATACCGAAAAGTCTCAGTTTTGCTTGGGTAGCCCTTTAACACAGACGTTTTAGCAAACATACTTGCTGTATGAACTGTACTTTCTTTTACGCTTATTAATACCCGCAGCGTCTATATTCTTCTACATAGGAATACATAAAACACTTGCTTCTGAAACATTGTTTACTTAAATATACCAAAAACATACCATTGTGTAATCTATATATATATAACAGTTCCGTAACTGACTGGCTGATTGACTGAATGAATGACAGATAACGCGCAGACCAAACCGATGGACCTAAAGGGCTTAAATATTGCATGGCGATTCTTATTATAGTGTAGAAGTGCACTAAGAAAGATTTTTGAAAAATTCTTCTTAGATTTTTTATAATTAAATTTTTAAGCTGTTTTTGTAACATTCTTTAAAGTTTGCACGCAAAATAATAATCTGAGGGTTATAAAATTGATATCACGAGAAAGATCATAAAAATTCCTTTAAAATGAAATCTTTTTGGAATCTTTACCTTCATTTTCTGAGTTTTGGTGAATTTTTAAAGATTAATTTTTAAAATTGAT
>OU015497.1:29659756-29702256 GCA_907164885.2 Dolomedes plantarius
AGCGCGAAATGATTTGATATTATGTTTCGGTGGAGATGTTATTATAGTAAATGGAATATTCTAAGGCAAAGGTTATACGTGGTTTTAGTGACGTAAGTCTCACAGGTAGGTGTTTCTGATAGCAGGAGAACAAAAAAAAAAAAAGTGACATTCCAGTCGTAAATGACATGCGGCAGGTGTGAGAGTTGCCACAACCCACGGAGATTTATCGTTGGGAACTGAGAGAAATTTTAAACGTTGAAATAGATTCGAGATGTCATGAAAGTTTCATCTTAATATATAAGTCAGTATTTCAGAAATATTTAGGTATGAATTATACAGTTTTTACTGGTGTAATAACGTATGCGTTGTTAAAATATGAAAAATAAAAATTATGAAGCACTTTTGATAATGAATTTGTATAATGTACACAATGGAGCACTGTAGAAGAATCTAGAGAAGAGTTGTTTTGGTTTTTAAATGTTATTCAGTGCTTGGGAGATTATATATATATATATATATATATATATATATATATATATATATATATATATATATATATATATATACAGGGTGTCAAGCGAAGAAGTGCCTGATTTCAAGATTAAAAATCTCGAAAACAAAGATCTGTAGAAGAATGCAACAAACGATGTATTTATCGTGAAAGCTGTATGAATTTTATATACTAATTTTCGAAATAGTTACAAAAGCTGCTAACAGATGGCGCTGTTAGCCAAATTTACTGAAATTTAGTGGCGCAGGCATGGATTGGTCTCCATATTCGCCGGACCTGAGTCCTTGCGACTATTTTTTGAGGAGCACATTAAAAGATACTGTCTACAGGACCCATCCAACCACGGTGGACGAGCTTCAATCGGCGATCTGTTGGGCATTTGAAACGATTTCCGTTGAGTACTACAGGGTGTTATGGCAAAATTTATTGTTCGTTTGCGCCACCTCCGTACAGCGAATGGTGGACATTTTGAAAAGATTGTGATGTAATGATTGCAAAGACTGCTTGCAAAGAGTACGAGTTTATTTATGCATGCTGATACGAGTTGTAGAGAGCCATCTGTTAGCAACTTTTGTAACTATTTCGAAAAGCGGTGTATAAAATTCTTACAGCTTTCACGATAAAAATACCGTTTGTTGCATTCTTCTACAAATCTTTGTTTTCAAGATTTTTGATTTTGAAATCAGGGACTTCTTCGCTGGACACCCTGTATATATATATATATATATATATATATATATATATATATATATATACACACACATACATACAGGGTGATCATGAACTGTGTCAACAAAATAAGAGGGGTGATAGTACATCAAGACGAACAATATTTACAAGGGAATTTAGGGCCGCATTCCCCTGATACTGTCGAAAAAGCGTAAAGTTCAGTTTCCAAGTTGAACTTCCGACACTGGAGAAAATTGAGAATAAACCAAATTATAAGTTGCACAATCTCATTTAGATCAGAGAAAGAATCAAATAGATGCTCAAAATGGCGTCCAAGGGTGTCGCTGCACAGTTATCACCCATGAATGAAAGACTGTCCAACCCTCACAAACACTCCTGGTGTCTGTTAATCTTTCCTGTTGCAACAACATTTATCGCTACGAGATTTTCCACTAAGGTGCATAGGTGCCTCGTGTACTCAAATTATTTCATGTGTCCCCCAAAGAAGTGTAGTAGATTTAGGTCCGGTGAGCGTGGAGGTCAAGCCACGGGTCCGTCACGTCCAATTCACCGTCCAGGATATGTGATATTCTGGAAATGGCGGCCATGGGGATAATGTGTGGTGGGGCTCTATCATGCATAAACCCCATGTCCCTCTGTGTGGTGAGCGGAAGAGTTTGCAAGGTACCAGGAAGCACTTGCTCCATGACGACAAGGTACGCTGCACCAGCGAGACGCTCTGGTGAGAGATACGGTCTCACCAGCCAATCATCAACGGTACCTGACCAGATGTTCACTAAAAATCTCTTCTGGTGTTTACGAGGGGCAGTAGCTGGGACTTACCTGATCTGAATAGGACCGTGCAACTTATAATTTGGTTTATTTTCCTTTTTTAAAGTGGCGAAAGTTCACCTTGGACACTGAACTTTACGCTTTTCTGACACAAGGAATGCAATGCGGCCCTAGGTTGCATTGTAAATATTGTTCGTCTTGATGAGTACTACAACCCCTCTTATTTTGTCAATATAGTTCATGATCACCCTATATATATATTCATAACTGATGCATAAGTAAAGATGCAAAAATGAAAAGTCAACATTTCAGTATCTTTGTTTATCCTCCAGTTCACCAGATTTGCGTTTCCGGTCATACATTCCTATGTGATTCTGTTTTGTTTTTGAGTTTTCTACCTCCTCCAGAAAAGTGCGACATTTTCCTGCCATCCAGTAGGGTTGGTAAGAGGTATGCTCCGATTAAATAAACAGCGCCCTCCAGCGTCAGGTTTGTGTTTCCGGTCATAGTACATTCCTATGTGATTGTTGCTCGTCTTGATGCCTACTATCACCCCTCTGAATTTGTCGGACGAATTTGGCAGTATCCTGTGTATGTATATATATAAATATATATATGCACCTTCCAAAATACGGATTAGTATTCGGTAGTAAAATAACTCTTATCTCTATCTCTCTGAATATATTATCATAGATATTTTTGGAGTCAAAACGTTACCACAAGATAAAAAAAGTAAAATAACAATGAAATGAAACAATTATAACTTCTTGAAATAAATGGAATGCAGTTGCGAGATAAAAATCTACAATAGATAGCAAAAAAATGTACACGGAGAGTAAAAAATAGGAAAAATTGAGTCGTAAAATAAGACTAAGGGCCTGTTCACATAGAATCCGCCAGCTTAAGCGTAAAAATTTTTAACCAATCATATACCAATCAGTTTCCCATTTAACCAATCAGCGCCAACGGAATCTTTAACGTTGAAGCTGTTGGATTCTATGTGAACAGGCCCAAAGTGAATAAACGACAATAAGCGTTGTTAGAAAATCATTTTGATTATATGTAATATTGTGTCTTCCCTTTTTTTTATTTCCGTTTGTTCGTGAAATGCATTTCTTCCAGATTCATATACATTTCAATAATATGTATACACTAGCTGAAAACCCGCACTTCGCTACGGAGTACATTCAAATTAAATACAAAGATCAATGTATGCATTTAAGTCCAAATATATATATATATATATATATATATATATATATATATATATATATATATATACGAGGGTCATTTTTTAAGTAAGAACCTTTTTTGTAATGGAGTAAGAGAAACTTTAGTTATGAACGTAAATTGTATCACAAACTAAAATATGAACATTCTTTCACTTTTCAACATAGTCACCAATGACATTTAAACATTTGTCAAGTTGTGTCACCAGCTTTTGCATCCTATCACAAAGAATTCTTCCGCCTGACCGTTAAACCAGTTAGTAACAGTTTCTTTCAACATGTCATCATTTTCCAAGCGCTTTTCACCAAGAAACTCCTTAAGTTTTGGAAACAGATGAGAGTCTGATGGTGCTAAGTCAGGGCTGTATGGTGGATGATCCATGGTGGTATATGGTGGTAATTCCCAATGAAAATTGTCAAAATCGACGGTGGGGACCGCTCTCTAGCGGCGACGTTCTGCTTCACGACAAAGATCGGCCTCACACTGCGAAAAGAACAAAGACGCAACTGGACAATTTTCATTGGGAATTACTTATTTTTTTATAGCTAATGCGGCAGACAATTGGACATTAATTTGTCTATAAAAATATCCCTTCCGATTTTTTTATAAATATATATATATATTTCTACATCAATTGTATATTTGATCGTCGTATTTATTATATATATATATATATATATATATATATATATATATATATATATATATTTATTGGCATTAATTGCATACATTGACCGTTGTATTTAATTTGAATGCACTCCGTAGCGAATTGCGGGTTTTCAGCTAGTTTTTCTATAATATTATTCTGATACATATAGATAACACTCAAAAAAAATTTTTTTTGCTGTTTTTCCTACTTAAGTTTTTCTAAACAGCGAACTTCCCCTCCCCCCCCCAAAAAAAAAAAAAAAAAAAAAATAGTCCGATCGCTGTTTACTCGAAGGAAATCTTTTTCGAAGGAATACTTTTTCAGCATATATCATGGGAAAAAAGCTAAAAATTATTATTCTATGACGTCATTCTACGTCAAAATCGGTCTAATCACAATATACCTAATGTTGACATCTATCAACCAAATGGAAGTAAAGAGTAAATTAGTTTCACACTACACATAAATATTAAAAGCGTTAATGGCCCATAAAAAAGGGTTTAACTAAACAAATGGTAAATTCATTATTCAGTATAACTACTTGTATGTAAATGTTTTATCGCCCATTAATATAATTGATATTTATATATATATATATATATATATATCTATATATATTTATTTCCTTCCAGAGTTTCGGAGCACGAATGGCGTGAAAGGATGCTCCTGCATAAATATCTAGATAAAGGTAAATTTTTATATTTACATTTTTCGAATAATGTTTGCTTTTATTTCTGCACTATTTTGATGTCAGATATGTTGTTTATTCTTTGATGATGTTTGAAAAAGACTTAAGGTTGTAAATTTTGGGGTTAAAATTGGTTAAAAATTCTTGATAGGAGTTTCGGCTAACATTTTATACGACCAGTTTAGAGGAGATATTTTTTGCTATTGTCATGATGAAGTATTTTTATTTCCGGTGAGATAGATGTAATAAACATGTTACGATTATATTTTTTTCTATGCTGCAAAGAATATATAAAAAAAATCAGACGCTAATGTCTAATAATTTATTTAAAAGTAAACAATAATGTGAAGGTTAATGAACTTTAAATGGCGTACAAAAACTTTCCTTATGGATTGTAATTTGAAGTCTAGACCTTATTCTAAAATATAAGCATTAATTAATCTATATGTATAAAACAGTTCCGTAACTGACGGACTTACTGACTGACATACAACGCACAGGCCAAACCGCTGGACCTAAAGGGCTATAAATTTTGCAAGGCGATACTTCTTATAGTGTAGGGGTGCACTAAGAAAAATTTTCGAACAATTCTTCTTAGATTTTTTAAAATTAAATTTTTAAGCTGTTTTTGTAACATTTTTTAAGTTTGCATTTAAAATTATAATTTGAGGGTCATAAAATTTATATCACGACGAAGATCATAAAAATTCCTTTAAAATGAAATCTTTTTCGAATCTTTACCCCTCCATTTTCTGATTTTTGGGGAATTTTTAAAGATTAATTTTTAGAACTTAATTTATTAAATACTGATCACATGATTTCTTTTTCTGGTACTTTAAATTATCGTCACATGCATAACAACGAAATAGACTAAAAAAAATTATTTTTATCTTTCTACTGTGGCAGACGATTGGAAATTATCCAAAAAATTTTAAAATACAGTGACAGATATGTTCCTGAAACTGTACTATATTAACTGTACTATATTCTTTAGTATGCTCTATCAGATTTAATTTGAATATTTTCTTCTAAATTATTTTGTCAATAAAAATATCCCTTACGATTTTTTTTTTATAAATATACATTTTTCGTTTTTTCTTACATCAATAGCATACATTGATCGTTGTATTTATTATATATATATATATATATATATATATATATATATATATTGGCATTAATTGCATACATTGACCGTTGTATTTAATTTGAATGTACTCCGTAGCGGAGTTCGGGTTTTCAACTAGTGTTTTTATAATTTACCAAAAGAGCCGCGATGTAAAAAATTAAATGTTTATTAAAATGTAAAAATATCATCATAACGATAAAAATTATATTTTTATCAAACTATCTCTAAATTATCTTCGTTTTCATTCCCACATATTATTTTTCTCCTTCAAAAATTATAAACTTAATTTATTACGAAAATACTTTTTTTTTATAATATATAGGTATATTAAAATGCGATGATTTAAAAATAGGCTAGACTTAATTATCAAAGAGCAATATTTACTTTTCTTGGAAATATACTTCTGCAAATGCGTAACATAAGAATTTGTGGGATGATAATTCACTACCTCTATTCCGTTTTTCCTTTATCTCGTTACAATAGGAAATTTACATGTATATACTCATGAATATTTCATAAGTATTACAATTTTTAAAATGAATGAAACGGGAATGAAATATTTTTCCTCCTTCGATATCTTTGTTTCATCAAATTGTGAATGGTTTTCTAATTTCGCAGCGAATAGGTGTTCACCATTGTCTGATAATATGTTCAAGCCGTGATTTTTAAAATAGCAACTTTTATTTTATTGATAAGTTGTTTTGCCATTCGCATGACACGTGAATCCTTTCGAATTTCAATATGTTCGTATGAGAGAATGACACCGACAGAACTTCATTTCGCGAAAGATATTTATAATCGCATTCTTGAAAAATTTAAAATAAATTTAATGTTGGAATTCATTTACTCAGGGAATTATTCCATCAAACACATTTCTCGAGGATATTGTTTTCTAAATGATGTATTTACGGATCTGGAGATTTTTATAGCTATACTAGCTGAAAACCCATACTTCGTGTATATATATATATATACACGAATAAAACCCGTACATCTATCTATCTATCTATCAATCTATATATACAGAGGCTGTTCACATTTTTTATACGATGTATATTGTATCCACGAAACTAAATTACATAAAATTCTTGTGTTTTAAATGTTCTATTTCACATCCCTTATTCTGAACTATCTTTCGACACCGCTATTTCCAGGATAATAATGCCTTTTGAAGTGTCAGAAGAGGTATTCTATCCCATTCCTCCTGAACTGCTTTCCAGAGTCCTGTAAGGGTTTTGGGACGACGTTTGAATAATGCAGATTTTAAAAGTCCGAAAGCACAAAAATCCATAGGTGATACATCGGGAGATTTTGTAGGGATATCAGTGACGGGTATGGCCTTGATACCAGTTTTTTGTTCCATTTCTTTTGGGAAATTTACAGTAGATTTTTATGTCTGACTGCTAGCTTTGTCCTGATGGAGTCTCACAGATTGATGGCACTGTGGGTAAAGCGATGGTATTTCATTCAGAAAAATTGGCGATAAAATATGTTCCTGATAGTATTTGGAGTTAATCTTGACATTTTTTTTCACTCTCTTTATTTTTAACTTGGCAGTATAAGAAAAACCAGCAACAATCATGAATCCCTTAGAAAAACTTTCTTTCGATTCTTTGAACCATGTACTTAAATTTTTTTCTCCCATTTTATGATAATAAATGGCTCTTTTTTGTTGCAATCATTTAAATACACCCATGATTCATCTATTGTGACAATTGTTTTCCATTTTTCTTTGGATAAGTGTTTCTCATATAGAATTCTGCAGCGTGTCCTGCGTTCAGCGATATGACTTGGAAGAAGACGATGCACATTGCGTTTTTTCGCTTTCTTAAGATTTAAATCAACGTTTATCATTTTGTTTACAGTGGACACGGAGCATTTTAATGATTTTGCAACTGTCCTTTGACTAGGGGGATTTTCTTTTAACATTAAACAACGTACCTTTGCAATAGTCGAAGATGTCCGTTTTTTCCTTGGATACTTGTTTGGAATTTTTGTCCCACTTGAGGCTCCAATTTGACGTTTTTTTCCTTTCTTGTTGACGATATTACCTATCGACGCTTTAGATATCACAAAACCATGACTCTCACATCGTTTTTGGATAACGGAGTATGCATGTTTATCTTCGGAAAGAGCATAAATGTAGCCTTCGAGCCATTGCTTTGTTAAAAACGCCATTTTGAATAAAAGCAAAACTTTCAAGCCCTAGACGATAATTTTAACTTTTAAAAACATAGTACAATTGCAATTATTTCTTTTGCAGCAAACGATTTTTTATTACCGCTTACCAAAATCGTCTAAAAAATGTGCGAACAGCCTCTGTATATATATAAATATATATATATATATATATAAATATATGTGTGTGTATGTATAATAAACACAACGATCAATGTATGCAATTGATGAAGAAAACCAAAAAATATATTTTTAAAAAAATCGTAAGGGATATTTTTATAGACAAAATAATGTAGAAGAAAATATTCAAATTAAATATAATAGGGCGTACTAAAGAATATTGTACAGTTAATATAGTGCAGTTTTAGAAACATATCTTTTACTGTATTTTAATTTTTTTTGGATAATGTCCAATCGTCTGCAGCATTAGCAAGAAAAAAACAATATTTTTTTGTCTATTTCTTTGTTATGCACGTGACGCAACATTAATTTAAAGTTTCACAAAAAGAATAGAAACCACGTGATCAGCATTTAATAAATTAAATTCTAAAAATGAATCTTTAAAAATTCACCAAAAATCAGAAAATAGAGGTAAAGATTCGAAAAATATTTCATTTTAAAGGAATTTTCATGATCTGTGTCGTGATATAAATTTTATTACCCTCGGATTATTATTTTAAATGCAAACTTTAAAGAATGTTACAAAAACAGATTAAAAATTTAATTTAATAAATCTAAGAAGAATTTTTCAGAAATCTCTCTTAGTGCACCCCTACACTATAAGAAGAATTGCCATGCAAAATTTCAGCCCTATATGTCCAGCTGTTTGGTCTGTGCGTTGTATGTCAGTCAGTCAGTCAGTCAATCAACTACGGAACTGTTTTATATACCGGGTGATCCAAAAGTCAGGACGAACTTTAAAAATGAATAATTCGAAAACGAATAAAGAAAAAAAGATGCGGTTTGCATTAAACGGATGGAAAAGAAGCCGGGTTTTGTGTGGCAACGAAAAAAAATAGTTCTGCTGGCGACCAACAGATGGCGCTATAGTTTTTTATTTCACCAAAAGATGATTTTAAAATGAAAAAAATGTTTACAAGTTACAAGTTAGCTTAATTACAGTTAATTACAGTAAATGTTCAATATTCTGTCCATCATTCAAAAGTACCGCTGTGAGACGAGTCACCTCACCGTTCAGAGCATTGAGTAGCATTTCTTGCGTTATGGGAGACGCATTTTTGCGGATGGCATCTTTCAGTGCTGCTAGTGATGCCGGTTGGTCGGGGTACACTTTTGACTTCAAGAATCCCCACAGCCAAAAGTCACAGGGTGTCAGATCGGGAGATCTTGGAGGCCATGCGTGATTAAAGCATCGACTGATAATGCGATCCTCCCCATATGTTGAGCGTAGCAGGCGTTGCACAGGCAGAGCAATATGAGGTGGTGCTCCATCTTTCATAAAGGTGACTGTTTGGAGTGCCTGTCACGCTTGCAGTTCAGGAATAATGTTGTTCTTTAACAGTGCTGCATATCGCTGACCAGTGACAGAAACTGTTTTGAAACCCATCTTTGTGACTTCCTCGAAAAAAAATGGACCAGTTATGAAATCAGTAGTTAAGCCACACCAGACTGTCCCTTTAGGCTGTTGCAAGGGTACCTCAACAAATGCATGTGGATTTTCTGTGGTCCACACTCGACAATTGTGGGTGTTAACAGCGCCAGAGAGTGTGAAATGCGCTTCATCTGTCCAAAGCACAGTGTGAAGCCAGTCGTGCTGCTCTTCCATCTTATTGAATACCAAATTCGCAAAATCTTGGCGAGAGTCGAATCAAGAGGTTTCAGTTTTTGGTCATGTTGAAACTTGTAGGGATACCGTTTCAGGGTCATTCGCAGTGCTCTCCAGACACTTACGTACGACACTCCTGTCTGCCTCGAAACTTCTCGAGCACTGCACTCCCCATATGCAGAAACCGCCGACATGTATTGCACCGTCTGCTCCACTGTCGTGGCAACAGCAGCGCCTGCTGAGGGGCGTCCACTTCTTGGACGTGACGCCAAAGAACCTGTAGCTTCAAATTTCTTCATCATTTTGTTCAATGCAGAAGACGTTATTGGTCCTTTGCTATCTCGCATACCCTTCATGTAGCGATATGCTCGCAATGCCACAATGGCGCTTTCCGAATTCTTATAATACAGTTTAACTAAGAGGGCTGTCTCAACTATAGACAGCATTTCGATGCATATAAGCTTCGACTACCATTACCTGCTGCAGTTGCTCCTTTTTATATCGTTTGTTGCTTTGCATAATCCTATATCAGAAATCCGACAGCGCCATCTGTTGGTCGCCAACAGAACTGTTTTTTTCGTTGCCACACAAAACCCGGCTTCTTTTCCATCCGTTTGGTGCAAACCGCATCTTTTTTTCTTTATTCGTTTTCGAATTATTCATTTTTAAAGTTCGTCCTGACGTTTGGATCACCCGGTATATAGACGAGCAATAGGTATTTTAACCTATCATTTGCAGTTGAAAATAATTTTTGATTTCCCATAATTATATGCTCTGAGATATATATTTTCTAGACCTCGTTTAATAATTTTAAATGACCGAGTTAAAGACTTCTGAACTGATTAAATTAAATTATAAAAACAAAACGTGAAATACCAAAAATCGGAAATGAATTCCGCTATCTATTATCAAAAAACAAGTTTTCAATTTCCTTTAAATTACTATTATTTTTGCCTTTCAAAAATGATTTCCCTTCTTTACCACTAAAAAACGTATTAACAAGAAATTATTATCACCTCTCTTTTCCGCTACTTAGAAGATATTCTTTATGATGCCAAAATTTCCAGAAAGACTCTTATGACGTTACAGCATTTTGAAAATTGATGTTACTGCAAGACACTATCACTTCGCGATATCTTCTGAAACAGGCCTGACGTGCTTTTCAATTAAGATAAAATGAGTAGCAAAGTCTAATTAGCCAACCATGTAATCTGTCTAAAAGAAGAATAGAATAGCGCTAAGATTGGATTAAAGATAAAACTGCTTTTAATGCTTTCAGTAATTCAGGAAGCCTTATTTTCCAATAGCTGTGGAAAATCGTTACGCTGAACAGCATCCCGTTTATACATCTTAAGTGACGGGTACGTTAAGATTCAAGCGTTAAATTAAATGCATTCTCGAGCAGATAATTCAATTTGTCTCTTTCGGTGTGTCATAGAGATTTCATTGGCAAGGATGGAAGGGAAACGTTGTAGCTATCAGCAAGGCATTAGTTGAGGCAGCTGAATAAATAAGTTTTTCACAGCGCGTTAACAAAATTACTACTGAAAGGATTATTTTGAGGAGATATCAGGTAATTCATTTTATCAGAGGCTTTGAAAAATAGTTAAGAATGAAAAAGCAAAAAAAAAAAAAATAAATAAATAAAAGATAATGATATAAGAATAATTGAGAGTTAAACAAGAGGAGGGAAATTGTGTACATAGGCATTAAAGTACCGATAACCCAATGTAATCGGAACAAACTCTTATTACTGAAAACTCACATTAAGGGAAATTTCAAAACACGTGCACAATGCTGTAAGAAAGGTCGTCATACATAAAATCATTATTATTATCATTAGTAAATCATTATCTTCATCATTATTAAAATTGATATTTAATGATGATCGAAAGCATGCGAAATACAAATTATGACTTACGTAACATAAACTACGAAAAAAAATCATTTAATGTCTTCCGATTGTTTGCAGTGTTTTTATTTTAGTGATTTCCATCGAAATTTTTATAAAAAGATAAGCATATATACTGAAATTGTTTATAAGATCAGCTAGCAGTGATAAAAGGTTGCTGATCTACAATTCTAATGCTAATCTCTGAAACCTCCCGTACATTCCACTCGAGAAAGTTTTTTTATGCACAATCAGCTCCATCTTCATGCAGTTCCGAAGCTTTTTCTTTAGCAACTATACAAATAATCCGTCCCTCTCCCTATACTTAGATTACTTACTAATGTAAGTATAGGGAGACAATACTTACTAATGTAAGTATTGGAAAGACAGCCATATCCGAAGGTCATTGTGTCCTCTTGGAAGTTCTATTAAATTTCATCTCCTGTGCCTCTACGAAACCAATTCAAAAACACGAGGAAAAGATGAAAAATAGCGGGAAAAATACGTCAATTGTCCTTGGCTTAAGATGAAATCTGTGTCTTAAGTATCGTCATAAACTTACTGAAGTTGTATTTTACAGGACAAAAAGTTTGATTATTTTTCAAAATGTTCACTTCTCTCTGTAACAATATACTCAACCGGTTGTGTTATTGGGGAAAACGCATCGTTTAAGAGAGTCGTTATTAACGGGAAATTTAAGTAGTTTTTTAAGATGCTATTTTCCTTCATATTAGGAGGCGAAACAGACGTTTTGCAACAGGCAAATTTTGTAATCGTTTTTTACTCGAAATTGACATTTTAAAAATAAAATCGTAATGTCTTAATCTGTCATTATATTCATATTTTAAAATACAACGCTTAAATACTTGTGTAGCACTGAAATGATACAACTAGACTTCCAAAAGTTGGTACTTAGAGGTATATTTTAGTTTATAGATTATAAATTTAGAATTTCTCTGTAACCGGTAAGCAGTTCAGAGTGTTTACGAAAGCCCGGTGTTCAGTTTTAGTAATCTTGAAAAATGCTAATCTCTATAAATACTGGATTATAAATTCTGTCCCGTGTAAATTTCCATCATACTTCATAGTATAAGGAAAGTGAAAAACTACCAAAAACTTTTAAAACTACAACTCTGTGCATAGATAATGATAACCTAGGTTTTTTTCTCCGATAACATTACTAAAATTTTCCAAATCAATTAATTTTTTAATTAGGAGCGAAAACAATTATTACGAAACATTAGATTTTATAATTTATTCATCAATTTATTTACAAAATTTATTAACTTTTACATTCATTAGCATTTAGAGTGTGATGCCTATGAACACACTTGCTATGACGGTATAAACAGTAGCAATTATTCCTCTATTGCATCTAGTAGGAAAAAAAACGACAAATTTTAAAAGACAGATGTTTAACTTAATATTAGAAGCAAAATTACTCATATTGGCAAAAAAGGTATACGGCATAGCTAGGATTAGTGCTATATGAAATGGATATTGTTAAAATTAAATCAAGAGTTTGAAAATTTGTGAACATGGAATTTTCTTGAGCATGGGCAAATGCTCAGTGTGTTTAGAACCCATAAAAATTTTTACTCCATCGTTCCAAAGATAAAAAAGTTTATTTTAACAAAATGACTTTAAACTTAATAAAGTTGCTCTTTTTGCAGAAATCAGGAAATTAGAAATTTTAAACGGAGCATACGTTAGGATTGACTAAATGTTTATTGACTTTAATGGTTTTCTAGCTATCAGTAGTTAGATCACACCGTTGTGTTCCCGAATGAAAAAATCAAACAAAAGAAATGTAATTTAAAAGAAGGGTTTAGTAGATTCTGTTACTGAACTCTACGCAATTTTAGCTAAAATATTAAATTTTTTCATTGCACGTGTCAGAGGAATTTTATGAATACGGGAGAACCGTAAAAGCGTTTTACATTTATTCAGTATTGTTTTAAAACAGCGCCTTAGGAACGGGTAGTTTTATGATCCATTTTATTACCTGGTACCATTGAATATCGCAAAGTCATGCACACATCCTCTTTTTTCATTTTTCACATTTCCTTAATAACTCAGTGTAACTGAAAGGCAGGTACTCAAAAGTGTAAACATGAAGATACCGTATTTTTCACACCGTATGACGCACCGGACGATAAAACGCACGTCAGATTTAAAAGAGAATTTTTAGAAAAGAATATTTTGCATTTTGTGAGGTATATAAAGATATTTTTAATTTCTTACCTAATAAAGACAAAAGATACATACATACATATATACATACATATATATATATATATATATATATATATATATATATATATATATATATATATATATATATATATATATATACTAGCGGACCCGACAGACGTTGTCCTGTTCAAACGTTGTAATTCTAGCTGAAGTACCCGGCGATGTCCGGGATTTTAAGAATGTTTGTTAACCAAAATCATTTTAAAAATTAACGCAGTATAAATAACATAGAAAAAATATATGTGAAATGTTATACACATCTCAGAATTTCAGCCTTCCACCATTGTAGCACTAAAATCTGAAAAGTAAAAATGTCAAATTGTCGAATGTTTGTTAACCAAAATCAATTTAAAAACTAAACACAGTATATGTAACTTAGAAAAGATTTAGCCTTTATCATTGGAGCAAAAAATCCTGAAAAGTAAAACATAAAATATATAAATTTATAATAAACCTACAAAAATCCATTAAAAAATAAACGCAGTATAAATAACATAGAAAAAAATGCATACGAAATGTTATACATATTAATAATATGAAAACCCAATTAAAAATGTATAAATGTATAATAAACTCCTCAGATTTTAGCTATATTCGGTATTTCCTCATAAAAAAGCAGAAAAAAATAAAAATAAATAAAAATAATAATTTTAAAATATTAAAATAAAAAAATAATAAAATAAAATAAAATAATAATTAAAAGAATAATAAAATAAAAGCTGAAATAAAAAAGCCTTAAAAAAAAGCTGAAATAACAGGTCTAGCAAAATTTACACAACTCTGGATTCGAACCCGGGTCGAGAGCATGGTACTTTCCAAATTGGCGACCTTCCGAATGCGCTACGATGACACGGTGTTCTATTGGGTAAAGTGAAACATATTCGCTATTGGAAAGTTGTTGTGGCCTGGTGATTATACATGTCAGAGGAGTTTTTAGTCAGAAATAAGTTAGCAGGATAGAAGCTTAGTCTTTAGCTCTTCAATAGACACAAAGATATAAGCGAGGAGGATTGCAGTAACGATTAACCAAGATCTCGTGTCACTTAACGTGGTTGATTCGAATTTTCCATCGCGTGTCGAGAGTATCAATATGCCGTTGGATCTGATCCATTTTAGAGTATAAAATCTGACTTAAAAGAATCTTATTTTCATTTTGTATATATGACTTGAAACTTTTTGATTTTATTTATTTTTATTTTTTCGCTCGCTGTTTGCTAACTAAACCTAACGTGGACGCCATTATCTAGAGGAGTGATTTCACAAACTGTAACAGCTTCCATTTACCGGACGCACCCCCTTATAAATTGTTGGTTTTTTATTAATTAATTAAAAATATAAAAACATATTCTATCGGATCAAATTGTGAATCTAAACCATTCTCGAATCAACTAAATTGCACACACAAAATTTCATAAAAATCAGTCCAGTCGTTTAGGAGGAGTTCAGTTACATACACACGGACAGAAGAAATATATATATAAGATATATATATATATATATATATATATATATATATATATATATATATATATATACACACACATATATATATATATATATGAAACGATAACTTTTTATAACCATTACAGGAAACGCCTATTCAAAATTCATTTATATTATCGCAATATCTCCCCCTATCTTGATTTTGATCAGGGAATAACCAAAATAACCTATTAGTTTCACCCCTAAAGCCACGCGCAGCCAGAGTTACATAACGAAGAAAGTGCGAGAAAGTCTGACGAAATCATCACCTCATGGGGTATTAAGCCAGACGTCATGATCTGACCAATTAGAAGTTCAATGCACCCATACTCCGGGCGTGGGTCTAGATCTTTCGCGCTTCTTTGTCTGTTCGCATCCGTCCTATGGAAGTCGCAGCTTTTTGCGCTGCGTCCTTTTGTCTTGTATATGTGTTCCGGCAAACTCCGGAATAAGCCATTGTGCCCTGATTAATGCACAGATACGACTATGTGTAACTTAATGTAAAGAACGTATGATTTTCCCCGGAATCTCCAAGAGATAAAAATTCGTCGAGATGAAACCGCCTCTTCTTTCCTGGCGTCGGATCTTAATTTCTCTCCACCGTGCCTGCATCCATTTGCTAGCCACTCATTTTGCTGAAAACATCGATGACTACCATGCGACGACTACCAAGATTTTTATGTAAAAAAAGGGTGTCTTATAGTCCGAAAAATACAGTATATCGTTTTCAGTTTTTTTTTCGGAAAGTGAGAAAGGCGAAAAAAGTTTCTTAAAAATCCTACGGTAATTTTGTAAATAATTACTAGTACAACGAGGGATAATTTTTGAAAACTAACAGCACAACAAAACTTTATCTGTCAAGTTTTGGAACGCATGCGCAATCAGATTTTTCGGAAAGCAATCTTCCTTGAATGCGTCCTAATTTTTCATCATCTACATATGTGTTTGAACATTTATAGAACGAAGAATCTTAACGTTTGAAACAATCTTCAAGTAAATCACTACGTTTCCGGAACAATCAAATTTTAAAATGAGAACTTTGAATAATTTATTATTTATAGTAAGTCATTTAACTCTTTGGTGACCCATTTCTGTGAGGCATATACGCCCTAGACGTAGAAAATGAACATTGATCCATATATGTCACGTATATAGAAACACGCATTAAAAACTAAAAAAAAAAATTAAGATAAAAATGGAAGTACTGAAATTATATATTGTTTTAGTTCAAAACATCAGTCGTAATAGTTTTCGATTTAGTACTCAAAGAATATTTAATAAAATTGTTTTAACTAATATTTAAAAGGTAGCGATAGATTTGTCCTGATTGGTGAACATTTTGATCATTCTGAGATGTATACGTATTGTTTATATATGATTGGGAGAATTAGACATCATTTATAACGAGATTCTATAGATTCCTTATGTTTAGAGATACAGAGCTTTATAAATTTCTTAAAGATCACGAGGTAAAAAGACCTACATCCGGAGAGATTAGCGACAAACCTTTTCGTTTAAATTTCGATCGTTTGAATTCATATCTAGAGGTACTCGTGTCTCCTCGTGTTAAATTCGTGTCTAAACCGGATATGGGACTGGAAAGTCCTTCTAGGAGGTCAGTGGGTAGGAGAAGGCATGAGCCCTCCATATTTCGCCCCTGCAGTTGGTTGGTAAAAATTGAGGTAGCAACATGGTATGATGTTGGTAATGCTTTGCATTAAATGCACCAAATAATGTTGGTGCTTTCAATGGGGGCACCTATTCCAAGCCTCCGTTGAAAGCAACCAACAATTCTAGCTGTTAAAATGCGAATGTATTCATTGATAAGTCATTCATTGAATGTATTCATTGATAATGTCTAGCATTCGCAAACAACAACAACATGTTCTTAAACAACGCTCATATGAAAAGAATTTCTGCGTAAATTTCCCTCTGCAAAATACTGAATTCAATGGTACGGTTTTTTACCTAATGTGGCTGGCACCCGATGAGAACTATTCACACACCACAATTTTTGTTTACTACTTCATGATAGGAGAACCTAGCAGGCTAACCAACATTGTTCCTTGCGAGGGAACAGGCCATGAACATCCATCCATCCATTGTTTACTACTTCATGATAGGAGCACCTAGCAGGTTAACCAACATTGTTTCTTGTGAGGGAACAGCCCATGAACATCCATCCATCCATTGTTTACTACTTCTTGATAGGAGCACCTAGCAGGTTAACCAACATTGTTTCTTGTGAGGGAACAGCCCATGAACATCCATCCATCCATTGTTTACTACTTCTTGATAGGAGCACCTAGCAGGTTAACCAACATTGTTTCTTGTGAGGGAACAGCCCATGAACATCCATCCATCCATTGTTTACTACTTCATGATAGGAGCACCTAGCAGGTTAACCAACATTGTTTCTTGTGAGGGAACAGCCCATGAACATCCATCCATCCATTGTTTACTACTTCTTGATAGGAGCACCTAGCAGGTTAACCAACATTGTTTCTTGTGAGGGAACAGCCCATGAACATCCATCCATCCATTGTTTACTACTTCATGATAGGAGCACCTAGCAGGTTAACCAACATTGTTTCTTGTGAGGGAACAGCCCATGAACATCCATCCATCCATTGTTTACTACTTCTTGATAGGAGCACCTAGCAGGTTAACCAACATTGTTTCTTGTGAGGGAACAGCCCATGAACATCCATCCATCCATCCATTGTTTACTACTTCATGATAGGAGCACCTAGCAGGTTAACCAACATTGTTTCTTGTGAGGGAACAGCCCATGAACATCCATCCATCCATTGTTTACTACTTCATGATAGGAGCACCTAGCAGGTTAACCAACATTGTTTCTTGTGAGGGAACAGCCCATGAACATCCATCCATCCATTGTTTACTACTTCTTGATAGGAGCAACTAGCAGGTTAATCAACATTGTTTCTTGTGAGGGAACAGCCCATGAACATCCATCCATCCATTGTTTACTACTTCATGATAGGAGCACCTAGCAGGTTAACCAACATTGTTTCTTGTGAGGGAACAGCCCATGAACATCCATCCATCCATTGTTTACTACTTCATGATAGGAGCACCTAGCAGGTTAACCAACATTGTTTCTTGTGAGGGAACAGCCCATGAACATCCATCCATCCATTGTTTACTACTTCTTGATAGGAGCACCTAGCAGGTTAACCAACATTGTTTCTTGTGAGGGAGCAGCCCATGAACATCCATCCATCCATTGTTTACTACTTCATGATAGGAGCACCTAGCAGGTTAACCAACATTGTTTCTTGTGAGGGAACAGCCCATGAACATCCATCCATCCATTGTTTACTACTTCTTGATAGGAGCACCTAGCAGGTTAACCAACATTGTTTCTTGTGAGGGAACAGCCCATGAACATCCATCCATCCATTGTTTACTACTTCATGATAGGAGCACCTAGCAGGTAACCAACATTGTTTCTTGTGAGGGAACAGCCCATGAACATCCATCCATCCATTGTTTACTACTTCATGATAGGAGCACCTAGCAGGTTAACCAACATTGTTTCTTGTGAGGGAACAGCCCATGAACAGCCATCCATCCATTGTTTACTACTTCTTGATAGGAGCACCTAGCAGGTTAACCAACATTGTTTCTTGTGAGGGAACAGCCCATGAACATCCATCCATCCATTGTTTACTACTTCATGATAGGAGCACCTAGCAGGTTAACCAACATTGTTTCTTGTGAGGGAACAGCCCATGAACATCCATCCATCCATTGTTTACTACTTCTTGATAGGAGCACCTAGCAGGTTAACCAACATTGTTTCTTGTGAGGGAACAGCCCATGAACATCCATCCATCCATTGTTTACTACTTCATGATAGGAGCACCTAGCAGGTAACCAACATTGTTTCTTGTGAGGGAACAGCCCATGAACATCCATCCATCCATTGTTTACTACTTCATGATAGGAGCACCTAGCAGGTTAACCAACATTGTTTCTTGTGAGGGAACAGCCCATGAACATCCATCCATCCATTGTTTACTACTTCATGATAGGAGCACCTAGCAGGTTAACCAACATTGTTTCTTGTGAGGGAACAGCCCATGAACATCCATCCATCCATTGTTTACTACTTCATGATAGGAGCACCTAGCAGGTTAACCAACATTGTTTCTTGTGAGGGAACAGCCCATGAACATCCATCCATCCATTGTTTACTACTTCATGATAGGAGCACCTAGCAGGTTAACCAACATTGTTTCTTGTGAGGGAACAGCCCATGAACATCCATCCATCCATTGTTTACTACTTCTTGATAGGAGCACCTAGCAGGTTAACCAACATTGTTTCTTGTGAGGGAACAGCCCATGAACATCCATCCATCCATTGTTTACTACTTCTTGATAGGAGCACCTAGCAGGTTAACCAACATTGTTTCTTGTGAGGGAACAGCCCATGAACATCCATCCATCCATTGTTTACTACTTCTTGATAGGAGCACCTAGCAGGTTAACCAACATTGTTTCTTGTGAGGGAACAGCCCATGAACATCCATCCATCCATTGTTTACTACTTCATGATAGGAGCACCTAGCAGGTTAACCAACATTGTTTCTTGTGAGGGAACAGCCCATGAACAGCCATCCATCCATTGTTTACTACTTCTTGATAGGAGCACCTAGCAGGTTAACCAACATTGTTTCTTGTGAGGGAACAGCCCATGAACAGCCATCCATCCATTGTTTACTACTTCATGATAGGAGCACCTAGCAGGTTAACCAACATTGTTTCTTGTGAGGGAACAGCCCATGAACAGCCATCCATCCATTGTTTACTACTTCTTGATAGGAGCACCTAGCAGGTTAACCAACATTGTTTCTTGTGAGGGAACAGCCCATGAACAGCCATCCATCCATTGTTTACTACTTCTTGATAGGAGCACCTAGCAGGTTAACCAACATTGTTTCTTGTGAGGGAACAGCCCATGAACATCCATCCATCCATTGTTTACTACTTCATGATAGGAGCACCTAGCAGGTAACCAACATTGTTTCTTGTGAGGGAACAGCCCATGAACATCCATCCATCCATTGTTTACTACTTCATGATAGGAGCACCTAGCAGGTTAACCAACATTGTTTCTTGTGAGGGAACAGCCCATGAACATCCATCCATCCATTGTTTACTACTTCTTGATAGGAGCACCTAGCAGGTTAACCAACATTGTTTCTTGTGAGGGAACAGCCCATGAACATCCATCCATCCATTGTTTACTACTTCATGATAGGAGCACATAGCAGGTTAACCAACATTGTTTCTTGTGAGGGAACAGCCCATGAACATCCATCCATCCATTGTTTACTACTTCTTGATAGGAGCACCTAGCAGGTTAACCAACATTGTTTCTTGTGAGGGAACAGCCCATGAACATCCATCCATCCATTGTTTACTACTTCATGATAGGAGCACCTAGCAGGTAACCAACATTGTTTCTTGTGAGGGAACAGCCCATGAACATCCATCCATCCATTGTTTACTACTTCATGATAGGAGCACCTAGCAGGTTAACCAACATTGTTTCTTGTGAGAGAACCACCCATGAACATCCATCCATCCATTGTGTACTACTTCATGATAGGAGCATCTAGCAGGTTAACTAACAGCCCATGAACATCCATCCATCCACTGTTTACTACTTCATGATAGGAGCACCTAGCAGGTTAACCAACATTGTTCCTTGTGAGGGAACACATCCATGCCTTAGTATATATTCAAATCAGGACCAACGGGGATGAAGATTAATACGCCAAGCGACACGCGATATGGGAAGCAGGACACATATGTAAATAACATTAATTTCAGTCATATATATAGTGAGGAATATAAACAGTATAATTATTATATATTTAAAAAGAAATTCAGAGCTCAGAAAGAGAGAATTACAGGAATTCTATGTGAAAAATAGAGATTTTTTTTTAAAAGAAAGAACAGCGATTTCTAAAGCATTTTTTCTATGAAAGAGACGTAAAACGAAAATACGTGAACGTTTGCGAAAGAGCTGTGATAAATATAAACCATTTATAATGAAATATGAATGGAAATTATTTTCTTTAAAAAAACTAAGACATAAAATAAAAGGTATTGATATAAACTCTTCGTCATCATTCAGGTTGATAAATGGTTAAAAGCAATTCATTGAGATAGCCATTCATCTTCCCCGGGATCCCTTCCCGCAGTTTTTCCTCCTTTCTTCGTTTGTAAAATATCTGCGCTATGAATTCCATTTCTAGAGTATCAAGCAAATTTATTTATAAAGTAAAGAGGTAAATACATGTAAACTCCTTTTATAGTTTTCCCGTTATGATTGTATGAAGAGTTTTGATTCACACGAAGCATAGTAATGTAAGATTAGGATGGATATAAACACTTAAGATTTGGCAGTGAGAAAAATGAACTTAGTTCCGCTATTAGTTAAATTTCTTAATCAGTCCCTCAGTATATTTCCTAATCTGTAATGTAGCTAATGCAGTAGAGGGAAAAATTTCCTGCTTATTTAGACTTATACTGGAATTAGGCTCACTAGCATTATATACCGTAAAATCTCGACTACAATACCCACCCGAGTATAATACGCATGTTTGAATTTGCGCGAAATTTTCGGAAAAAATTAAAATTCGACTATAATACGCACCCATAACTTTTCAATATTTTATATAAAAATTGCACAAATATTTATTAACGTAGATAAAATTTGTAATAAAAAGAAACGAAGACGTCAAATTCGGTAGGAAAAAAACTTAAATTCTTAATTCAAAACCAACATTACTGTCAAATTACCAGTCTTAATCACTTTCACTCGAATACAGCTCATCTATTGATGTTGCTTCCATATCATAATTATTGTTGCCGTCGTAATATATATCGCCATCATCATCCTCACTTGACGATACGAACTGTGAGTTCCGTTTGTAAGGGAATACCTGCTTAGTAAACGGGTGGATGAATCACGGAGTCATGTTGCGACAATGTCTTACAGCTGCTGTACGTTCGTTTATCCAATGTTTAAAACTACTTTTTTTTGTACTCGAGTATAATGCGCACCCTCATTTTTGCGGATTAAAATGTGAAAAAATAAAGTGCGCATTATACTCGAGATTTTACGGTAATCACAAAGTATACGAGGGATAATCCAAATGATGGATCAATCTGCAATATTATTGATAAATGAACAAATTTCCCAATTTTTAAGCTCGCATTGATGAGTTGTGAATCCGTTACTGACAGATGTAGAAAAGAAATAACTGTTGGGACACGGGCAAAATTGGGTACGATCTCTAAATGCAATGAAACAGCCACCTATACCACTATAACAATAATTACAAGATAAAAAGAACTTTTTATATACCCTGTTTTTAAATTTTCTGTTGAATCATATAAACTTGACAATTCTATGTATTAATATATACTTTTTAAAAATTTTTTTGATGAATTATCCCATCAACTTGAACGAAAATGAAGTTAATTGGAAGTTAACTTGCATTTAACTTTTCGTTCCCGTCCCGACCAATAGAGGGCTGCACCAGTCTACAAAACTAAATTATCTGAAAATAACTGAAAATTAATTTAATTCTGCTTAAAGATGGCTAAAAGTATTTAAAAAAATGCATTGTCATCGTGTTCTGATCTATTCTAAAAGTTTCAAATGTCTAGCTAGTCGGGAAGTTAGTTAATAATTGATTGCAAGATTTGTACTGGACAAACACACACGCAAACAAACACACAGACAAGAAAGCAAAGTTAATAAAAACATGGTAAAAATGCCGGGCGGTTGAATCAGTGGTTTGGCCCACGGGCATTTTCTGAATTTTTCTCAACTCAGGTTGCGGGTTGGATTCCCGCTTGAAAAAGGACAAGGCTGAGATTTAGGGAGCTACGTTGGCTCACCTATATGGCGGTTCCTTAATAAAGATGCCAACAAATTCGCGGTGTGGAAAGGGCTAATTTCGTAATAGACAGTGCCTGCTGAATTAGAAAACAACAACTTTAACAAAAGTTGATTTTTTTTTTTTTGGCTGCACGCATAATGTGTCACTCTAAGAACGAGGAAGTAAGTGAAAAAATTAAAGTCATTTGAAGGAAAAACTGTGAGATAATGTGCTTTATAAATTTGAATAATCTTTCGCTCGGTGGTGTGCTTAAAAAAGCAACTATTAGCCTTAAACACGCGATTGACCTATTCGCAAAAGTTAAACTGACAACACCTGACAATCAATTCCAAATTTGTAAGAGGTTATAAAAGGGTTAGTAACATTTAAAACCTTATATTCTGTTTTTGCCCTCTCCTGTATTCTCCCAGATACACGTTTGGAGACGGAATAGAAGTGTATTTCAATTAGAATCGGAATCGAATTGTTAAAATACTCGTGTGATTTATAACTTTTCTTACCTTTAAGTTGTTTTCTCAGCATTACTCTCTGATTCCTCAAGTTCATGTTTCGTCACTGGTCACTAAATAGCAGAACTGAATATATATATATATATATATATATATATATATATATATATATATATATATATATAAACATAAACTCAAATGTTCAAAGTGCTTAGTGTCAGATGAAATATGCGTAGATGTTCGTTGAAATTGAACATTCACAAAAAACCCCAAAAGTTATTTTCAAGTTTAAAATATTATAATACAGGTTGTTGATAACATAAATTAGGAATGATTATCGCAAATCAGGGAGGGTGCACCTTTTCTTGCACGCATGCCAAAGAAAAGTTAAATGCAATACACCTTCGGGAACTGACAAGCTGGATAGTTTATTAATAGGAAAAAGCAAACTTCTAGTAACAGATTTTTATCCATTAAAAGAATTTATTTTCGGTATTAACAGAAAAAAAATATACACAGAAATAACACTAAAAATTCACTTAAAATAAACAAAAAGTAATATCAATCACTGAATAATACGATTTTTGCTAGCAAATATTCATATTTTATCACCAAGAGTAAAAGATCTTACATGAATGAATGTATGTTTGGTTTGGTGCGCTACGGTCAACGTTTTGCTGCACTATGGCTCATTAGACCAGGACCTACAGTTTAAGGCTGATTCTTAACGGATACAAACATACATGCCAACAGTGGGACTCGAACCCACAGGATCTAAACAGAATGCTAGTGGCCTAGCCAGTCGACCATCACCAGGCTACATGAATGAATATGTTGTGAGATCAGTGTCCTTCTTTCCTCACGGCATGTTGTTCTATACATACCCCCTTGTGCCAATGGTATGAATTTTTCAACTCAGTCCTATAAGGTTGCAATCACGCAATTCTGCTATGATGGTAATATTTTAATGTGATAATATTGTAAGAAATCCTAATTGAATTAAACTATTTCACGTAATTTTCAGCCTAACGATGTTAAATCGACCATACTGCATAACATCACAGTTTTAAGTAATTTTAAGGCTAAAGATTTTAAAACGACCACCCTGCTTACCATTCTCAACAACTTTTCTTTCATTTAAAATATAACTAGTCAACCCGCGAATAGAACTTGTATTCACAAGACCACTACACATCTGAACCATAACAGGATGTTCCCTATCAGACTTTCCGCCGCTTGAGATAGAACATTGGGCACTTCCCCTTTGTTTGAAAACACTCAATTTTGTTTAGGGCCTCTTCAAAAATTTGCATCAGAAATTCTCACATTTTTATAACGTTTTCTCTATGTAACTTATAAATGGGTAACTCAGGAATAGGTTTTAACGTAGGATTACGTTCCTCCATAACGGTCCTTCAGAAAGCAAAATTTCAGACGCTAAAACCGTTCGTCGTCGCGAGTTATAATTTTGGCAGCAAGCAAAATCCAGTCTGTATCGCTTGTGCAAGCAGTAAACAATTAAACAGAAAAGTACCAAAATGCGTAAAAATTTTGACATAGACATATATATATATATATATATATATATATATATATATATATATACAGTGATTTCCGCTTATAAGAATTACGTTTGTTATTACTGTTTTTGATTCTTATAAGCGGTTGATTCTTATAGCCGAAATTTAGGTTTTTGGACAGGAACACACACACACTTATATATACATGACATAATTTACCATAAAATACTCTTTAATTTACGTTAATTATCTTTTATTAAAATTATTTTTCATAATTTTTAAAATACAACTTAATTTCTAGACCTATTATTAGATACACAAGATTTTAGTAAGAGAAGGAAAAAAAAATCAATATTTGTTACAACAAACCTGCTTAACAGTTTTAAAAATTCAACTACAGGAAGGGTGCAAGAAAAAGTTTTCTTTGGTAGTTTCACGTAATGAAGATTTCAGGAGGCTCTTTATACCTCTTTCAATGCTAATAGTCTCAGACGACGATTCAACTTCTAGCTTACGTTTCACGGTTTGATAACGTGCTGAATCTAATAATGTCACGTTTGCATAAGTGATAGTGGACACTTCGCCGAAGTTTTTTGTGTTTCAGGGTCTAGGAAGCCGCAAACAGGATGTGAAAGGTGGGAAAAAAGAGTCCCTGTCTTTGTTTGTCAGTGGAGAAAAATGAAATCGGACCCGGACGGGTAAAGATGCCCCCGGGTCAAGCTAATAGGACAGTGTTGTGCTAAAGCGTTTAAGGGGAAACTATTATGTTATGTCTAACAAAGAAAGGGATGAATTTTATGACTATTTTCCATCCCATCTTATGAATCTTTCTTTAAGAAAAAAAAGAAAGAACTTCGTGCCTTTTGGGGGTTTAAGTGGTTTTTTTGGATAAAGGAAAGGAAAGCGAAGAGTGTAAACTGATTCTTAAAACCGGTGGATTGATTCTTTAAAGCGAAAATTTTAACATGGAAATAATACATTTGTTTCTGTTTTCGCGATATTGATTCTTATAAACGGTTGATTCTTATAACCACTGATCACTATAAGCGGTGGTTACTGTATATATATATATATATATATATATATATATATATATATATATATATATATATATATATATATATATATATATACAGTCGGACCTCTATTTAACGAACCTCTATTTTGCGAACTTTTCCTCGGAACCAAGAACATCTTGCGAATTTCTTAGTAAAATAACCTCCAAATAACGAAGTGCATTCTCTATTTAACGAACTTTTTCTTGTGGTTCAATATTTTTTTCATCAAAATTTCTCAAAATATTTCTGGACATTTCAAACTTTTTCTTTCTTTTAACATATTTTATGGTTATCAATGACCTTGAACTGGTTTTACCAGTCGCCTAACTCACCGAGAGCAGCAAATTAATTGGCTGTCATTCTTTGCATTTCATCCAGGAAGTGCAACCTTTATCCCCCCCCTCCCCCACTGTGCACTTCATTAAAATAACTTTCAATATCCCTCTTTCACCTTTTATGGAGCTGATCCGTGTCCTTGAACTAGTCTCCCGTTTCCTAGATTGTTGATCAGTCGTGCTGGTAATTTCGGTTCTGGAAATTGAAAATACAGTGTATTTCCGAACAATGTTTTGTTTTATTCTTGTTTTCCTTGCAGATTTCTTTTTGATGGGTAAGATATATAAAACAAATAGATATTAATTTACAAAATAAAGGTGTGATTAATTGCTTTTTTAATAATATTTAGTGTTTATGAATTTTAAATATGTTTTGTGTAGTTTTAAGTATTTTAAAAGGTGTATCTCTGTTTAACGAATTCTCCATATAACGAACTTTTTTTCGAGATTTAGCGACTTCGGTAAATAGAGGTCCGACTGTATATATATACATACATAACACATACATACATATATACAACATAAGCAACGATAAGTAATACTACGTTAATAACCCACGGTAGTTTCGTTAGAAGAGACAACCTGAATTTTTTTGTTTTTGTTTTTGATAGATGTGCTGGACTTAGGAGCTTAGTCTTGATCTTCACACATTGCTTTAAATACCTAGCTATCAATCAGATTTTTATAAGATAAACGTACAAATTTTATTCGTTTAATCAGGATATAAAACTATACGAAGATGCAATTATTGACAATTTTTTTTTCGTATAGCAGTATTTATAAATAACGCTATACAAAATGTATAAGTTAAAGAAAAGTTAAAAATTTTTTTGCAACCTTTCAAATATGTCTGTCATCTGTCACATCTGTGTGCATACATTTTGTGTGAGTATGTTATAAGATCTTCCGTCAGTCTCTATGACTGAAGAAAACGAATAATGAATGTTTCCGATCTTCATCTGCAGGATGCTCTCATTCAGAGCAGTCAATACCTTTACTATAACCGGATCATATGTCACAAAAATGCAGCTGTGCGAATGATGCTATCCTAGAGCAAGAGCTGTCGGAAAGGAGAAAGGACAAAGCGTTATATTCGTTCATCTTACTTGATTTCTTTATCGATTGTTCATATCTGGATAATATTTATAAGAATGATAGAGTAGTTTGAATGCATTTTCTTTATTTATTTATCAGTCCTTGTAAGTAGAATTGCTGTTATGCGATATTCACCCAAACCAGTGTATTGATTATTCATTCATTTAAAAAAAAAATAATGAATATTGAACGTGAGTTAAATGAATTGCTTTAAGTATTGTGCAAAGAATGATAGGGCTTTGATTATACTCTCAAAATAACTGGAATGATTCATATTTTAGAACAACTCTGAAAAAGTGTCCATCGCTTTGTAAAAGCAGTTAAAATAATTATAAGATGAAAAGAACTTTTTATATACCACGTTTTTAAATTTTCTGTTGAATCACATAAACTTGACTATTTTTCCATCCTTTTCTCTCTTATTTGCACAAATCTTGACCTAATTGTTCTTTTTCACTTTCTTTTATATAACTTTAATCACTTTTTAATCGTTTCCACTATCCACAGATTTTATAAACCGCTAACTTTTATAATTTTTTAAATTTTTTCGCACAATATTTTTGTAAACAAACTAAATTAACATGTATTCTGTTTTCAAAATCGTCAAACGCCGTTGCGCAAAAGTGCAAGTATTGTTGAGTTCGTTCGAAGCGCCACCTTACGGATTATTTCGGCTAAAAGTATTAAAAGAATGTATTGTCATCGTGTTCTGAGCTTTTCTAAAAGTTTCAAATGTCTAGCTAGTCGGGAAGTTAGTTAAAAATCGATTGCAAGATTTGTTACTGGAGAAACAAGAAAGCGAGTTAATAAAAACGTGGTAATAATTGCAAGATAAAAAGAACTTTTTATATACGGTATTTTTAAATTTTCTGTTGAATCATATAAACTTCACAATTCTATGTATTAATAAATACTTAAAAATTTTTTATCCCATCAACTTGAAAGAAAATGAAGTTAATTGGAAGTTAACATGCATTTTACTTTTCGTTCCCATTTCCGGCCAATAGATGGCTGCACCAGTCTACAAAACAAAATTAATTGAAAATAACTGAAAATTAATTTAATTCTGCTTAAAGATGTCTAAAAGTATTTAAAAAATGCATTGTTATCGTGTTCTGAGCTATTCTAAAAGTTTCAAATGTCTAGCTCAGTGATTCTCAACCACTGTGCCGCGACACTTTTGTGTGCCGCCAAATTCTTAAAGTGTGCCGCCAAATTTTAAAAATGTATATAGTAAAAATTATAATGCTTTTTTTATTACGAGTAAAGTTTGTTTAAATTAAAGAAAAGTACACTGTAAAAGAAAACTGTTGTTTTTACAGTTAAATGCCATATTTTAACTGTTTTTATCCGTTTTAAGTAAACAACTTTTAAACTTATCTTTTTCTTTGTGTGCCGTCAAATTTGGAAATCGTTAAAAGTGTGCCGCGACAAAAAAAAATAGGTTGAGAATCACTGGTCTAGCTAGTCGGAAAGTTAGTTAAAAATCGATTGCAAGATTTGTACTGGACAAACAAACACACAAGCAAACACACAAACAAACAAGAAATCAAGTTAATAAAAACATGGTAAAAATCTAACTATAGTAAAACTAAATAAACTTATAATGTATTAAACTACTTGGTTTTTTACGCACGTCCAAAAATAAACATAGAGGGAATATGTACAATTTTTCTACTCTCATGTAACGTGATTGATAAATTATCATGTGACACAAGATAAAGACAAAATTAGAGACTGAGTTTACAAACATCTCGCTGCCTCTCGAATGTACCACAGGTGTGGGTTTTATAATCGTACTCGTAAATATGTATAACAAGACCTTCCTTCAAACTCTTCAGTTGAAGTGAATGAGTTATGAATGTGGTTGGATTTTCTTTAGCAAAATATCCCCATTCACACCATTTATTTTCCCCAATACCTTCATTGTATTTGGATCTTCTGATCCAACAGTGCAGCTGTGCGAATGCGATGCTGTAAGCGAAAATGAGCTGTTGAAGAAGAGGAACAACAATGTGCTATATTCGTTAATTTTCCTTTATTTCTTTACCAATTGGCTAATATGGCTTATATTTATCAGAATAATGTAGCAGTTTGTATAAATCAGAGATTTCCAACGAGGTCCAGGTGGGACCGGGGTCTATGGAAATTTAAAAACGGTCTGTAGTATACCAGGGGTCTATTGGGGGTCGATGATAAATTTTTAAGTTTTAAAATTTAATTTAACTAGCCGCTGCGCGACCATCATGGTCGCTTTTAGTTTTATAATTTCTTTTGCAAAACAACTCAACTGAAAGTAACATATGTAAGGAATGTTACATTAATTGTCCTCATAAATATTCGTTGTTAAAGGGTATTCTCTATAAGGCTGATTCTAAAACATTGTGATTAAAAAATGTGAATTTCCGTTACGTAAGACTGGGAAACCCAACACCAATCTTATATACTAATAAAGGGACAAGTGGAAGTCGAGAGATCACGTGACCGTAACTCATCCGGGTAGGCCACTCCTCGAAAAAAAATGGCCGACAAATATACAGGAAACGGTGCAATTTTTTTTCTCATGAAAGTACATAAATGTTACATATTTGGAAAGAGCTTCGAAAACTGATAACTTTTTCTGCTTACACTTATTCTGTTAATTCAATAGATTTAGAGATATTTTCATTCTAAAATCACTCACTGCTGAGAAACCAAATCATCTGGTGCAGTGGTGCTGCCATCTGTCGGCAGCGACGGGAATGAAAATTGAAAGGAATTTATTCACTTAAATTTAATACATTTGTAGGCTTTTTTTTCCTTTTGTGGGGCCCGAAGTACATAAATATGTTACACGGATGGCTTGAGCGTAGCTAGGGGAAGCCCGAGCCTATCCGGGCTTTGCCCGGCTAGTGATTTTATAAATTACATCCCTCTCTGTATGTACTATTTTTCAAAATTAAGATATCTACACTTTATCGTTACATCAAATAAGAAATTGTTGGGGAAGTTTTTCAGTTAAAAATAGAGTAAAAATTCAGCGAGTACTAAAATGCAACGTGGATTACATCACTCTCTGTGTGTACTATTGTTCACAATTCAGATATCTACACTTAATCATAACAAATAATAAATTGTTGCGAAAATGTCTTCACTCATAAAATGGAGTAAAAATTCAGCAAGTGCTGAAAAAAGTGTAGAAAATTAACTATTACTCTCTGTCGGTTGCTATGCCGGCGACGGTTAAGCCTAACCTCGCTATCATATGCGCTCTCTCTTTCACGCCTCTCTCTTAATGCATTACTTCGCTTTCTTTCTTGAGACTGTCCCCAATTTTCACTTCATCGTGCAACTTGCTTTCCAGCATTCCCGATTTCACTGCGTAAATCCATGTTGACACGCGGTTGCAAATAGCGGACGGCCGCTAATGTTTACATCTGGCAGTTGCAGCCGTTGCCATTCGGGGTGTAGAAATATCGTCGATTTTTGTGCCGCATACCTACGCGTTTTATGTATATAGATTGTTTAGGAATGTAATTATTAAATAATAATATCCGTTTTAATATGTATAAATAAAGATTTGCAAAGGGCGGAGTGATCCACCCATCTAAAGTCGAATGTCATGACACTTTTGAATATGGGTCGAATGAAATTATATTATAACTACATATAAATCAGTAAAATTGTTTAATAAAATATATATTTATGTTCGTTTTGTCAGTTATTGTGACTATAAGATGATAAGCAATTTCAGGCAAAACATTAAAAAAATTGTATCAATGCATCAAACACAACCGCCACATTAATTGAAATAGAACTTTTGAGCTATTACTATCCGTGTTTCTGAAATCTTGTTTACATTTGTTAAATTAAAAAGGAAAACAGTACAAAAATAATAAAACAAACCTAATGAACCACTTTTCTAATTTTTTGTTCCTATTCTCAGTCAAATTGTTATCTTTAAGTGTTTTATGCGCAATAATTAGTATTATAATTATGATGTATGCTGTATATTATAGAGAAAATTGTGAGGGGGTAGATGAAGAAAAGCATTCTTTTAAAAGGGGTCGATGTAGGAAAAAGGTTGGGAACCCCTGGTATAAATCACCCTTTTATTTTATCACTCATGATTAGCAGAAACGCTGTTGTGTTATATTTTTCTGTGCATCGATATACATTTCTTTTTAAACGAGGAAAGCCGGAGGATGGCTGAATGGCTAGAGTGCTGGCATTGCGGTATCAGAGTCTTTGGGTTCGAGTGCCAATCTAGGCAGGGCCGTTGTAGGTGCTTTTGCTTTAAGCAGTAGGTTCTGGCCTAATTAGCCCCCGTGTAGCAAAAGGGAGCCATAGTGCTCCAAACCAAACCTTAAACGAGGAATACTGTACAGGAGCTAAATAAGTCAATCAAAAATGAAAAAAAGATCATTGCCAGTAAAATGATAAGGATTTGGTAATTATCATAAAATAACTAAAACATCCGACATATATATATATTATCAATATTACAAGGTAACAATTCTGGCACAGCGTTCATTGGTAGGGAAATTTAAACATCACAAAAGACAAGGTAAATTCACTTTACAATATGGTGCTTTGCTGTTCGACCAGAAGAACGTTCAGCCTACTTTTCGTCATACCATTGATCTGTACCATTTCACCGATGTCAGGTGTGATTTTCAGTATCAGTAAGCCAGTGCAGTACACGCCTTCCTATTGTTATCACAGCAGTATCTCTTACTTCTGTATTTTTTTTTTTATATATTTCGTGTCTGTACTTGTACTTTCTTATAAAGCCCTGAAACACGCGATACCAGCTCTGAAGGAAAAAGTTTTAGAACACGAAATAACTTACGAGCGTGTCAAATGAATTTCGTGATATCATCTTCTAAGTCCATCTGTTTTTTAAAGGTACATCCTCACAAGAGATGTAAAATTTGCAAGGGGGGGGGGGCAATAAATTATTTAAAAGAAAGGATTTTTTTATTTCTTAAAATGTTCTGAGGAAAGTTATTCTTCTGCGTCTTCTTCAGACTAAAATTTTCATTAAATTAAGAAGGCATTGTCTGCAAGGTATTTTTTAATTGTCTGAGAAATTGCAGTGCTGAGAAAAAGGTCTTGCATACACCCACATACATATATGTTTTAAATAAATTATTTTTCTCGACTTTTAGAATTTGTGTATGGATGTAATAAAAACATATACAAGATAAAAAATTTGTATACTTTTAACGTAGGATTACGTCCCTCCATTACGGTCCTCTGGAAAGCAAAATTTCAGATGTCCTGCTTCGCGAGTTATAATTTTGGGAGCCTGCCAAAGCCAATCTGTATCGCTTAGGCAAGCAGTAAACAGTTAAACGGAAAAGTGCGAAAATGCTTTAAAATTTTGACATATATATATATATATACGTACATATATATATATATATAGATACATATATACCTAACACATACATACATACATATATACATACTAAAGAGGTAAGCAATGATAAGTAGTCTTGCGTTAATAACCCGCGGTAGTTTCGTTAGAAGAGACTACCTGAAATATTTTTTTTCTTTGTACTTGAAGTAAATCTCATTCTATTAAAATATAGTAAATATCGAACGTAGTAAATAGATATAACTAAGATTAATCTTTAAAAATTCACCAAAAATCAGAATATGGAGGTAAAGATTCGAAAAAGATTTCATTTTAAAGGAATTTTTATGATCTTTCTCGTGATATAAATTTTATAACCCTCAAATTATTAATTTAAATGAAAACTTAAAAAATGTTACAAAAACAACTTAAAAATTTAATTTAAAAAAATCTAAGAAGAATTTTAAAAAATCTTTCTTAGTGCACCTCTACACTATAAGAAGAAACGCCATTCAAAATTTTATTCCTTTAGGTCCAGCTGTTTGGTCTATACGTTATCTGCCAGTCAGTCAGTCAGTCACGGAACTGTTTTATATATATAGATTAGGGCAAATTAAGATCGGGACCTACAATTTGAAGCTGATTTCGAACGGCAACAGACATCCATATGAATGTGATGACTACCTCCGAAGGCCTGCTCCCTAGCCTTACAATTATCACCCGGTAAATGTAGTTAAGCAATTTGTAGTTAAGCAATACATGAATTTTTAGTGGAATACTTGGACTATAAATTATACATTTCACTAAATTCATCACCAGTCACACTTGATTCTCTCTGAAGAATTGCAAATGTATGTAACATTTTAGTTATGAAATTGTAATATTTCAATTTCTTTATTTAAGTGTTTATGTCTTTGACATACCATATAATTAGCAGCAAAAACCACTTTCATGATTAAAAGTTATATTTTTGTGATTCTAAAATTTTCCAAGTGTTGATTCCATGCATAAAACGGCAATTGTGATGGTGAACTGTCGCAGAATTGGATAGGAAACTCGGCTGATCTTTTATGGGCTTTTAAGAGCATATAATTTTAAAGTATAGTTCGTAAAAAGAGGATTTTACGAAGCTGCGAAAAAATTCGCTGTTTTTCATTTTCAAACGAAATGCATTCAAACGCTGCATTTTTGTGTATCTCTGCAGACTTCTTAATTTCACACATGGGCACATGTCAAAATCACGTCATGTTAAATACCTAAAATGGAAACCTTCCAAATAACGTTAACCATCAAGTATTTTACCCCTTCAGCGGGTGCGCCAGTGCAACATTTTCGTAATTTTCAATGTTTTGTTTTTACATGTAAGGTTTGAATGTTCTAAGCAGTTTCTATTTACAGCTGCATCCTTTCTAATGCAGATCTGATTTTCTGACCCTTGTATTCCTTTCCATTAATTTTTAGTCGGGATTTAACCGTGGCAAACCAGCGATTATGCTTGATTACAATACGAGAAAAGCAGGAGTTGATATATTCGATCCAATCTGCAACTATTACACGGCATCTCGCATATCACGTAGATGGACAATCTCGTTGTTTTTAAGGTTTTTGGACATAATAGTAATCCATTCGCAAGTTGTCCCCAGATCCAATAAACCGGACAGTTTTGAAAAAAGGCGATTGTATCTGCATTCTTTGGCCTTTAATTATTTGGCCCGTCCGACGGGTTTGTAACCAGTTGCGCCATGTGCGTGGCTCCATTCAATTACATAGGTTGCGACTCATCACGGACTGGTTTGTGATTTGAGTCAGTTATCAGTTTCTTTTGAGTTGCTCCGTGTGCAGACGGCCTTACTCTAAAATTTACTGAATATTTATTTTTAGATAAAAAGGATGTTTGTACGAGTAAACGGAGGTTAGTTAAAGTAAAAACTGTCAAAATTCATATTTGCATGGTGTTTTGTAAAAGCAATTTTTTAAGAATACATTTCAATTGAAAAGAAGTTTTTAACTGTGTCCCGTACAAGTTTAAGTGAAACTTTCTTTTTTGTTGGACGGTTTAGAACGGTGCAGTCATGTTTCGCAACACGAGGGCCAAACAACATTTGTTTCTTTCCTGGGGTTTGGAGATTTGTGCCCTAATGTATTTTGAATTTATATTAAATTGTTTGTTTGCGTGTATATATAAATTTAATTACTGTATTTCCTATACAATACATGAGAAATTCACTAGCGTTTTGTTTGCCAGGTTTTTTAGGAAGTCTAAAATGCAGTGAAAATTCCCAAAGAGTTATATGTTGTCTACAGTTATCGATGGGATGTCTATCATTTAAAAGTTTTATTAACTTGAATTTGGTAAAAATTCTTATTTTTATTTGAGTTTTCGGTTTGGTAAAAATACTTATTATTACACCTCAGATTCTATGATCTCAAAACAATCAAAATAGGCACCTGGAAATGCTTTAAAACCCTATGAACTAATATGTTTTTCTATACGGGTGCGGATTTTAAAACATTTTGATTTTCGAAATTTGAATTGTTATATGAATTTACTGTCCCACGAGCAAAGGAAAGTCTTCACAAATTAGATTTACATTTGTTTAAATGCCATTGTGAAATTTTAACGATTTTCGTTAAACTATATTGCTTACCATTCTTGTTTTACTTATAACTAATCATAAAGTAAAAACTTGTCTATTAGTTACATTTTGATGGGATAAAGTATTTTACCGCACGAGGAAAAAAACGCATTATTAACGTTTTCGATATGCTAGTTTATCATGGCATAGGTCATGGTTCATCATGGCTAGTTCATCATGGTTCATCAGACAGCATGGCATAGCTGACTTGTACACTGGAGGGGAAAATTTGAAAAGGCTATTTTCCCAAATAATTTAACTAGTGATTGATATGTTCTATACAATTTTATCATCATTGATTTTGTAGCTATTAGCATTATCATAGCATTGATATTGGACTTCGATAAATCTTAGACTGAGGGATAAAGCTAAATTCTAGGTTCCTGAAATCTCTCCCTTTACTGGTGTTCCACAGCAGAGCTCCGCAACCTTTTATCTTCCACGGCACAACAACGTTTTTTTTCGATAATTCCGCGGCACACCACAAGAAAAAGCTTGCAAATATATAAATTACAATAAATTCGTATATGTTTTTATTAGATAAAAAAACACAACAAAATAGCTCTATGTATCAAGATAATTATAATCATTTAAGTTTTATATAAAGCCTTTTGAACTGTACACCAACACAAGAACAAAAATATAAAATTATAGTTTACAAATAAAAAAATTTTCTCTTTAAATTTTTATATTAAAATTTATTTTTTGGTCTTTACTTAAGCCTAATAAATCAAAATTAATTTAAACATAACTAATTTATTAATGAGATATTTGAGATTGTTTTGATAAATGTGCGTTTTATATTTGCACGTTTTATATTTGGCTCTATAATAGAAACAGCTACAGTTCATGGTCAATGCCCTTTAAATATGATCCGTTTGTCATTTTCAATTAGAACCAGTGTCGGAAAACTTTGTTCGCATAAGTATGTCGCAGAAAATGGGAGCAAAATTGCAATGGACTTGTCAGAAATTTGTGTATATTCTTTCTTAACTGAAATCCAGAAATATGACGCTCGAGCATACATACAATGTATGGCTAACAACAAGTTTTTGTTTTGTGTATAATTTCGACCCAGAAAAATTACATATTAACAAAAAGTTAGAGGAATATTTTACTTTGAAAAATTTCTATTGAATGCGGTGGTTAATATTTTTATTATCATAATCGATAAAATCACCGCGGCACAGTCAAGATCACCTCGCGGCACACTAGTGAGCCACGGCACAGCGGTTGCGGAGCACTGTTCTAGAGCAGTACTGTTGTTCATAAGACCTATTTTTTCCTTTTTATTTCCTCTCTCGAAATATTTGTAATCTTATTGTTTTGATTCCCTAATGACGTAACATATATATACGCAAGTAAAATCTTATTCTGTAAGACAAGGCATTTAGATACTTTTCCCTTCAAAAGAATTTTTTTCTCTCGACTGCCCTGTAAGTAGTATCAAAATTTTCAACAGCAGATTTTTAACAATTCATAATGCACGGAAGCTGTTTGTTTCTGGCAATTGGATTCATATAGTTAAATAAGTAAAAGAACAATTCTACTAATAATTTTCCGAAGAAACGACCAAAAACTTTCGCAATACGTAAAAAGGATTTTGAATCAATCCTTTTTAAAAATTGTCTGTAGAATTAGACTTGATTCTTGTAAATATAAAAGCATATCTTATAGAACTCTTCTTGTTTAACTGTCCCACAGGATTTTAAAATTTTGGCTAAAAAGGAAAGAGAACATCCAGACTTTACGATAAAAATTTACGCATAGTACCCGCGTAAAATAACTTTTCCTAGGAATTGATATACTCGATGTTTGCTTAAAAAAACCCCTTTGAAATAGACCTTATCTCGAAGCAGATATCATTGTATTAGTTTCAAATACGGTCTCAAAGTTTGACAACGTTGTCTAGGAATAACAAAGAGTTGCATTACATTGTTTCTAGGAAATTTGTTTCGTGGTTAAAATGTTCAGTTATCGGTGTTACATGAATTTTATTAAGTTATTCTTTTTCTATTTTCATCCCCTTTTTCAGATTTCCAGCCCTCTTCATTTTTACTTAAACAAGCATATGCATATACATTTACATATATATCTATTATATTTTTAATGTTTCCAGAGGAAACAACAATAACTGCAATGTAAAAGGTTGAAAACTTCACCAAGAACAGGAATTAATTAATCCTTAAACTTTTGATAACAAATTTGGTTATTGATCTGGCGCCTTTCTCAGTCAAAACAATTATAAAACAATTTTGCTGTTAAGTAAAAGGTTTTACTTTTAGCCAATAGATGGCAGTATCACAATTTTGTGTAGCCTATATTTCATCCGAACTGAATGGGAACTTATGCACTATCAAATGTGAACGCTGTAGTTTCAATTAGCTACCATTCTTATTTACAGCACTCTCACTAAGTTAGAATTTGGGATGCTTTTTCAACAAATCTGACAGTCTAGGAATGTAATTTTTGCTCTCAGGATAATCTATAGGTGTTATCTTATCACACAGAATTCGACAGAATGCAGTATGAGATGTCCTCAGATAGAGGATAATTGAAATAGCAGCATAAAAATATCTAAAATTCGATAAATCGAGGTCAGATTTCAACAATACTAGTTTTATTCTGTTTAAATGCATTTCAGTGTACCGTGCACTTACAAACAGGGCTCTATTATACATCGTTTTTACCGAGTGCCCTACAAATATAGAGTAATACAGATTATATGGATAAAACAGTAGTATTTCTGTCAGAAATACATCACACACACACATACATACATATATATATAGATTATCGATGACTAATGTTTCACAATGGACTAGTATGAAGTAATTATATACCTATGTCTAGTTGTATGTTGTAATCATATTACACAAACAATGTAAATAATTCAACACAAAATAATATACATAAAGAAGGCATAGGCAGCCGAACAAATTAACAGAAAATCTACCCTAGCGTTGAAAAATTTTAACTTTTCAATAAAAGATTGCGCAGTTGCAACAAATCCTCATACTGATAAAAAAAACGGCTATAACTAGTAAAATGTAACTAATTCAACAGAGAAAGATATTTACTAACAGGAGGAATGCTGACAAAATAAACAGAAATCTTGCACTTAGAGCTAAACGCAAAATTCAGAGCATAAACGCAAAAGAGGCAGAGCATAAATGCAAGATTCTGTAGCAGTAAAAGAACTAAATCATATAACGAGGCAATATCTTCATCAGTAATCAATTACTTCAAGGGAGAACTTTCTGAATAGGATGCAGGTCTAACCAAATGACATCCCAAGGCCCCCAGATACCCATTGAAAAAGATAGTCAAATCAATTGAAAATAAACAGAAATCCTACACTTAGAGTTAAACGCACAATAAATGCAAGGTTCTGTAGCAGTAAAAAGTAAACATACAGTCCTAAAAGAACACTAATGAAAAGACAGAAATATAAAAGATACACTCACCCTATCCCAATAAGTTTTGCAGTAACGGTTATAACCAAAAAGCAGCCATTTTTAACCCTAAGAATTACGCCACTGTAGCATGACTACAGCGCCACGCCCAATTCAAGTTTTAAAGGCACAAGAATTGAAAGAAAATGTGAAACCAGAAAACCCTATCTAAATTGTCCTTAAAATATATCCGAGTCTAAATGCCATTTTTTAAATACTTTTAGATTACTAAAATTATTGGAAAATTTGTTCTTACGTAGGTTTTCCTCGAAATTATTACACGCCTCCAAAAATGAATCCTATTACCTATGTCTAACTCTAAACCTGTGTTTTCATACGTTATATTGAAGCATACAATGTAGATTCCGAGAAGGTTATATGAAAGAATATGATTCGCATGGTATCATTTGTTAACGTATCTTTTCTATTTCATTTTCGAATTAATTTAAAAGATGGGGAGGAAATATTACTTAAACTGAAATATTTTCATCTTTTTCAGCGGGGTTTCTCGCAAGAAATTTTCACACGCAAGCTTTTCTGAAATTCAGGAAACATGGCTAGAGAATGCAAAGTTTAAATGTTTCAGAATTTAAAAAAGTAAAAATACATTTCATACAGTACTACTTTCATTTTTCATGAAAAAAATTTAGTTCACACTAAACAGTTATCCAAGATAAAAACTTATTTGTCTCAATTTTCAACACATGAAAGTAACCTTTTGGTTTTAACCCAATTAATCTGTAGAAATAATATTTACATATACAGTTCAGAAGCATCTTTAACTTTTATTTACATTTGAAGTTTTGCTTTTTCTTTAAAGAATAGGAAAAATGTACGTAATATTCCACATGGATTAAAATATATCTAAAATTATGTAAACTTTAACAATAACTGATAATTTAAAAAAACTAGCAGAAACACAAACATAATTTTATAAAAGATTTGTAAAATATAAGAACTTGTTTATGTTAAAAATGAAATTCACGCATTTTTGACACTTATATCTAAATTTATGGGTTTTAACGTAGGATTACGTTCCTCCATAACGGTCCTTCGGAAAGCAAAATTTCAGACGCTAAAACCGTCCGTCCATCCATCCTCTAGAGTTATAATTTTGGCAGCGCGCCAAACTCAGTCTGTATCGCTTCGACAAGCAGTAAACAGTTAAATAGAAAAGCACCAAAATGAGTCAAAATTTTGACAAACATATATATATACATACGTACATATATACATACAAAAGAGGTAAGCAACGATAAGTAATCCTCGTTAATAACCCGCGGCAGTTTCGTTAGAAGAGACTACCTGATTTTTATTTATTTATTTATTTATTTTTTTAAATTCAGAAATGTGAAAATTTTCCACATACACTACAATATTCTTGCGGATAATTAAAGGAAATGCTAGAACCTCTCATAATACAGAAGGTGATTGTTTGAATTATTCATTCGTATTTAAACATACAAAACGTCAGATTATTACCAAGAACATATTTTAAGAAATATTTTGCATCTAAAAGGTACTAGTACTGACCGACTTGGGGGCTCTTATGTATATTCTCTGAAGTAAACATTTGCCAGGAAATGATATAGTACACGAGGAAAATATCACCCAAGTTATATAGAACTCCAGACATGTGTTAACACCTACTTGATAAACACTATCTAATAGAACCTGGAAGGTATTTGATTCTATTTTTACCAAAACTTTCCCTCCTATGACTGTGATAAAAAGGCTATAATCCTTCATCATAGTATTTAACGATTATTTTTTGCGATAATAATCAGGATATAAAGGTTAATGGTGACTGTGTTAAAACCTTTCTCAGTTTTTAAATTGTAAGTTAATTCTAGGTTAATTTGAAATAGAACCTTAAAGGAATTTGATTCTGTTTTTACCATAATTTACTCTGCTATAACTGAAGTAAAAAGGCTATAATCCTTTATTGCTGTATATAACGATTATTTTTGTGATAGTAATTGGGATGTAAAGAGGAATGTTGCTGCTGTTAATACTCATCTCAATTTCTCCATGAGTGAAATAATTCTATCTTAAACTGAAATTATAACATGCATTAATCTATTCATGATGTTGTTATTTTTCTATTGTTGCTTTTTTGTAAAATTTTAAAAATTTCCAGGCTGTTATTTGCCTTTGACAACGAACCCTCTTTACAAATACAGTGAAACTTCTCTAGCCGGCCACCCCTCAAACCGGCCACTTTTTATGGAACCATTACTGGCCGCCATATAGGAATCCACCCCTATTCGACGGCTACCTCTCAAAACGGACACTTTTTATGGAACCATTACTGGCCGCCATATAGGAATCCACCCCTATTCGACGGCTACCTCTCAAAACGGACACTTTTTATGGAACCATTACTGGCCGCCATATAGGAATCCACCCCTATTCGACGGCTACCTCTCAAAACGGTCACTTTTTATGGAACCATTACTGGCCGCCATATATGAATCCACCCCTATTCGACGGCTACCTCTCAAAACGGTCACTTTTTATGGAACCATTACTGGACGCCATATAGGAATCCACCCCTATTTGACGGCCACCCCTCAAAACGACCACTTTTTATGGAACCATTACTGGCTGCCATATAGGAATCCACCCCTATTCGATGACCACCCCTCAAAGCGATGCCATTTTATGGAACCATTACTGGCCGCCGTATAGGAATCCACCCCTATTCAACGGCCACCCCTGAAAACGGACACTTTTTTCGGAACTATGACTGGCCGCCTTAGAGAAGTTTTACTGTACTTATGCCAGGTTTCCATTAGATTTCTCGATTATTTTTTTCGTAAAGAACTGAACTTCGTTTCAAAAATTATACCTTTTTTATAACATACTACGGAGAAATGGAATCTCTATAGTGTTTTACAAAGTGTAAACAGACAAACAAAATAAAACAGATGTGTTTAATAACAGAGGAAAATATCAGAGTACAATTTTTACAATTTTTGAAAATATTTATTCCTTCGTTGGATAGGAAGCTATTATTTAGTACGTTCACAGTTTTTAAAGAATTTAAATTTTGTTTTATAAAGAGGATCTTTGTAATTAGTATTGCAATGAAAATTTATTTTTATCTAAATGCATAGACGGATGTTTATTTTAAATTTAAATTTAAAAAAATATAGTTAATTTAATTGATTAAATTTCTCAAAATTAAGATAAAAGGAAATCAACAAAAGAAAACAGTTTTGTGTTACTTATAACATTCTTTTGAGAACTACGTGAAAATTGGTATAAAATATTTTTATTTTTTTATGCTTGAAAGAATTTTAATACTGAAAGAGTAATGACGTCATTCGAATACACGTAAGAAAATTTCAGCTTACACTCCAATTAGACGTTTAGCTTATAATACGCGCCTTTGAAATCGTGTAAAAATATTTT
>OU015497.1:29707256-29719756 GCA_907164885.2 Dolomedes plantarius
AATATTTAAATATTTAAAATTTTAAAATATTTACAATATTCAAATTTAAGTTTGTATGGTAAAATGACAAACTGTAAAGTTCTCTCCATTTCACGAAATTAGGAGAATCCTTCGTCAAATATTTCTTTTGCATTCGCTAATACTGAAGAATAGTGTTTTAAGACTTCTGTTTGGTAAAAATAGAAGAAAAAAAAATTTCAAACAATTATTTAAAAAAAATTATTTCTAGTATAAATTAGATTATAGATTTCTCAGTCCGACGAATGAAAATAAAAATTTGATAAGTTAAATGAAATTGATGTTAAAACAAAGCGATCGTCTCGCGTGTCGTCTAAAATTGCTTCGCGGTCACAGGTTTGTCATTCCTGGGCTATAACGATCGTATTTCGTCTACTCGTGTGGATAGTTAATCAAAATAGCTTCGGTATAATTCCTTGTGTTATATTCCCCGCTACGTCATTCTAGTTTCTGTAGCTTCTGTTAGACGAGAATCAAAAATCCTGATTTATTTAGATCACTCAGATCTGATGTCGTTCATATTTATCAAGAAACAAATTTTGTTTTGTTGTTCGAAACACTGCTATGTGATAGTTGACATCCCACAGAATCGTATCAGCAACTAACATCAAGGGACTCTTAGCTGTAACTTATATGCAATGTGTTGCGTGCAGTCTATCTGTAGGCATAAATATCTGCAGTTTTTTATAGACTGAGCTCTAGCACCAATGTCATTTTTACCATGTTTTTATTAACTTGCTTTCTTGTTTGTGTTTGTGTGTTTGTTTGTCCAGTACAAATTTTGCAATCGATTTTTAACTAACTTCCCGACTAGCTAGACATTTGAAACTTTTAGAATAGCTCAGAACACGATGACAATGCATTTTTAACACTTTTAGCAATCTTTAAGCAGATTTTTACCATGTTTTTATTATTTTCAGTTAATTTAGTTTTGTAGAATGGTGTCGCCATCTGTCGGCTGGAACGGGAACGAAAAGTAAAATGCAAGTTAACTTCCAATTCATTTTCTTTCAAGTTGATGGGATAATTCATCAAAAAAATTTTAAAAAAGTATTTATTTATACATAGAATTGTCAAGTTTATATGATTCAACAGAAAATTTAAAAACATGGTATATAAAAAGTTCTTTTTATTTTGTAATTATTAGGTGATTTCTTCATCTGTAAGATTAGTTAAATATTGATCACCAATTTTTTTTAATCTTTACGGCTTTAGACGTGAATTCACAGCAAATTTAATTTCTAAGATATAAAGAAAGCAAAGACCTTAAATTGAAGAAGAAACTATTTTAAATCAATATGAATATGTAAATATTATAAATTTAAGAGCAATACAGTCAAGTGATGCAAGGTCAAATAATTAGAAAGTAACCATCCAGACAGCATGAATAAAGCATGACAATTTGTAATTTGTACGAAAAGCGAAAAAGGAAAATATTACATATGTAAAGATATAAATAAATGTAGAGAACAGCTTCTACTGATAGCAAAAAGTAGGGTTGTATGGTTAAACATTTATTTCTGCTGTATCAAAATGCTTCCATATTCAAGTATGCATGAAAAGTGAACTTAACTATGTCACATCACTTCCCATTAAAGTTCTAATGAACCGTGCCAAAAATGATTAAAAGATTCCATATCTCATTTTTAAATTCCAATGTGTGCTAGCACAAATATTGTTTTGCCACATTATTACACTGAATATAACTAAAGTATGAAGCAAATCTGTTACACCACATTATTTATGTTATTAAAGGATTTGAAATGCTTCACATTTAAACTCCTAATTAGGTTTCCTTAACATAAAATAGAATAATTATGCTAACATATGGTATCTAATGAAATATATTAACTTTAAAATTCAGGACTGTAATATAAAGTTTCCTAAATAATCTATAAAATTAAACATAATAATACAAATTACTCTTTTGCATGGAAGAAATAGTATTTTTTTCCTGAAGAATGTTGATCTAATTTTTTTTTTCATTTTAATTTCATCTTTCATGCCAACAGACCTGTGAGAATTCTGTTATATTTATGTTGAAGTTTATCTGACGTGAAAAGGAGTAGATGGAACTCCATTTTTTTTTTCGCTGCAAGGTAATCTCTCTTGAAACAGAATTTGGAAGTATAAAACTATAGACAAATTTAATTCAAGTGGAAAAGCAATTTCAAAAAACATATTTTCTCAACGTAGGTAGAAATTACTTGGACAAAAAATCGTCAAAGAAAGATACTTTTTGGTTTTCAATCTACTAATTGTTGATTTCGAATTCTCTTAGTCTATATATATAAAACAGTTCCGTAACTGACTCATTCATTCACTGACTGACTGACTGACTGACATACAACGCACAGACCAAACCGCTGGACCTAAAGGGCTGAAATTTTGCATGGCGATTCTTCTAATAGTGTAGGGGTGCACTAAGAAAGATTTTTCAAAAATTCTTCTTAGATTTTTTAAAATTAAATTTTTAAGCTGTTTTTTAAACTTTTTTTACGTTTGCATTTAAAATAATACATTGAGGGTTATAAAATTTATAACACGAGAAAGATCATAAAAATTCCTTCAAAATGAAATTTTTTTCGAATTTTTACCTCCATTTCCTGATTTTTGGTGAATTTTTAAAGATTAATTTTTAGAATTTAATTTATTAAATGCTGATCACGTGATTTCTTTTTCTGGTACTTTCAATAAATTTACATCGCATACATTGATCATCGCATTTATTATAAATATATATATTTATTTTTTGGCATAAATTGCATACGTTGACCGTTGTATTTAATTTGAATGTACTCCGTAACGAAGCGCGGGTTTTCAGCTAGTAGAAATATATTAGATAAAAGTGTTTTACTTATAGTGTTATCAATAATGGGAATTGATGCCATCCTCTCTTAAAGTTATATTACAACTATCTAGTAGTATTCGAAATAAGGCATATATTACACTATCAAAGTTCTTTGACAAAGATCTTTTATAAAAGAAGTTCGACGAGAAACAGGACAGTGTAATACCCCAACTTTGATAAAATATAACTTTTATAAAAGTTGGGGCTCTTCGTCAAAGTTTTATAAAAGATTTCGGTGCCCGGATGTTATAAACAACATTTTGAGCAATAGCATGTTAAAAAAAAAATACAAATGTGGGGAAAACGCGGCAGATGAAAAACAAGATTTCGATTCGAAATAATTTTAGCTCGAATTAAAAATTGCGTATTAATGACAAAACAGAAATACACAAAAAATATTCAAAATGAGTATGTTAAAAGAAACATTAATCTTTCGAAGCAAAAGTCTTAGGATGCTGAAATTTTGTATGGTGGTTACTCCTAAGCTCTACGTGCCCACTAAAAAATATTTCTAAAAAATACAAATTTTAAGGGGATTAAAAGGGGCTTAACCCCCCCCTCTTAACAACCCCCGTAGTATCTCTGAAACCATAGGGTCTAAGAAGCTGAAATTTTGAATGGTAGTTTCCCTTAAGCCCTAGGTGCCCACTAAAAAACTTTTTGAAAAATACAAATTTTAAGGGGTAAAAAGAGGCTTAACACCCTCCCCCACTAAAAAAAACCCCATTGTATCTCTGGAACTATAAGGCCTAGGAAGCTGAAATTTTGTATGTTGGTTACCCTTAAGCCCTAGGTACATACCAATAAATGTTTTTGGAGCTCGAATTTTAAGGGGTCTAGCCCCCTTTAATAAAAATAACTCTTATAAAAGATCTTTACAAAAGAGCTTTGATAGTGCAAAAGGAGTATTTTGAGGTCATAACATTTCTTTTATGTATGACTTTTATCAAAGATGGAAATAACTTTAAAAAAGATCTTTGGTAAAGAACTTTGATAGTGTAATATAGGCCTAAGGAAAACCATATGGAAAATATTTTTAAGCGCTTCCAAACTCAATAAATTGTCTACAAAATCCTGACAAATACAGACCACTGTAAAGAGAAATTTAGGAAAGCGGGAAAGGGCAAGTATGCAGCCTGTACTCTTTGCGAATTACAGTTGAACCCCGTTATAGCGAACCTTGTATATAACGAATTCACGGATATAACGAACGCAAATTTTGGTCCCGCCGTTTTCCTATTGTACGTAATTTAATTAGTATTGTGTCAGCTTAATTCAATCGATTTTAGTCGATTTAATTCATTAATGATCATTTTTAATAGATTTTATCATTTTTTTAATACATCATTATTGAATGCACATTGCAACTAAAGAGTTATACATTTTGTGACCTCTAGCATTTTTCTTAACGGTTCGGATATAGCGAACAAAACATTTGGTCCCTTGAAGTTTGTTATAACGGGGTTCGACTGTATTGTTATCGAAGAATCCATTCACAAAAGTCTGTTCCAAAAGTCTCAAAGCCATTAAAAGCCACGGGTTGCGGGTATTTAAGCATTTATCAGGTGTCAGGTATTCTGTCTTTGAAAAATAAAAACCAGCACATTATTCTGATTCACCTCTTTCCCCGAAATAAGCAGAGCAGCCAAACTGATAATGACACATAATAGCAGTGGTGATCTATATATATAAAACAGTCCCGTAACTGACTCACTGACTGATTGTCTTACTGACATACAACGCACACATCAAACCGCTGGACCTAAAGGGCTGAAATTTTGCATGGGATTCTTCTTATAGTGTAGGGGTGCACTAAGAGAGATTTTTGAAAAATTCTTCTCAGAATTTTTTAAATTAAATTTTCTAGGCTGTTTTAGTAACTTTTATTAAGTTTCCATTTAAAATAATAATTTGAGGGTTATAAAATTTATATCACGAGAAAAGACCATAAAAATTCCTTTAAAATGAAATCTTTTTCGAATCTTTACCTCTATTTTCTGATTTTTGGTGAATTTTTAAAGATTAATTTTTAGAATTTAATTTATTAAATGCTGTTCACGTGATTTCTTTTTCTGGTACTTTAAATAAATTTATCGTCACGTGCATAACAACTAAATAGACAAAAAAATATTTTTTTCTTGCTAATGCGGCAGACGATTGGACATTATTTTGTCTACAAAAATATTCCTTACGATTTTTTTATAAATATATATATTATTTTCTACATCAATTGTATATATTGATCGTCGTATTTATTATATATATATATATATATATATATATATATATATAAATATTATTTATTTTTTTTTTTGGCATTAATTGCATACATTGACTGTTGTATTTAATTTAAATGTACTCCGTAGCGAAGTGCGGGTTTTCAGCTAGTAATAATATATGGAATGTAATCTTGTCTAGGTAATATAAAATGATACCAGGGTAAGAAGAAGCTTTAAATGATTGAATACAACTGAAAAAAAAGTAAAAGTAGTGTGTATAATGTCGAAAATGAGATTTTTGTATCAATTTCGAATCTGCCAGTATTATCTCACAGCATTTATCATCTTGGGATGAAAAATTTTAAAAATTGTGATATACTTTTTCTCAAAGATAATAAAAAAACACAGATATGAGTCATGTAACAAGATATAGAATTAGTTATAGTAACTGAAAAGTATTGAACATATTCTATTGCGTTTTCTTGTGCTGTTTTAGTTCATTATGTTTTTTGCTAATCTTTACAAATATATGGAGTAAGCTGTTCATAAGATTCTCTTAGATGTGTCTTTTTTCTAATTTTATTGTATTTTTTCTCGTATAAAACTACCTAAATAACAACAGAAGAGAAAAATGAATTAAGCTCTGACGACATTAATGTTTTTGATTGCTTAAAATCCTGATACATGAATAAACACATGAAAAAAAATTTGTATGATAACCTGTATTTATGATATACCTGTCCAAACATTTCGATCTCCCTACGTTTGATTTTTCTATTCTAATTAACTCCCTTCCTAACGAAAGAAGTATTTTCTATGAATCTAAATATTAAGACTCAAATACCTCGAAATTATTTCTTCTGTTTCGTTAATTACCGTGGGTAATTAACGTAGGATTACTCATTGTTGCTTACCTCTTTTGTATGTATAAATGTTTGTATATATATATATATATATATATATATATATATATATATATATTTCGATTAGTATTTCGATTTCTCAGAAAAAGATTTTATTAAAACGCTGAAATTAGGAATTATCGTAAAAGAAACATTTAGAAAATACTATTAATTTATGTTTTACCACTATTTCTGTTTGCAAGAAAAATTTAAAATCAACAATTTAAAATTACTAGAAAAAATTATAAGAAATATTTAGCAAATAATCCCAGCTTTTGACTAGAAGAATATGAGTTTATATTCATCCAATGTCGTATAATATAAACTTTGAAGATCAATTTAGATGTAAAACATTTGCAAGGTGCACTTTTAGGTGCAACATTTGCAGTGTGCACTTATTTTTCTCTACAATTTTTAACGTAGGATTACGTCCCCCCCTAACAGTCCTCCGGAAAGCAAAACTTCAGACGCTAAAACCGTCCGTCGTCGCGAGTTATAATTTTTGCACCACGCCAAACCCAGTCTGTATCGCTTGGGCAAGCAGTAAACAGTTAAACATAAAAGTTCCAAACTGCGTCAAAATTTTGACACACACACACACACACACACACATATATATATATATATATATATATATATATATATATATATATATATATATATATATATATATATATATATATATATATTTATATATTATGGGAATTTAGTCACACAGAGTAAAAATAGCAGTAGAGTAGTAGCAAACGATTTAATAGGACTAAGAAACATTTTCACAGAACATAACACAGAAGCTTCTAACAGTGAACAACATTATTCTCTTACTACTAACGCTCACAGAGCGTTAAAGTACAGGGAAAAAATTTGATGACGTCATAATCAACATGTGTGCGCACGCATGCCGTAAGGAGAGAAAATAAACGTTGTTTTCCAACATATATATATATATATATATATATATATATATATATATATATATATATATATATATATATATATATATATATACGTACATATATACATACATAGGAGTAAGCAACGATAAGTAATCCTACATTAATAACCCTCAGTAGTTTCATTAGATGAGACTAGCTGAAAATTTTTTTAACGAGCCTTTATGTTGTTATGCATGAGGTTTCAGCTCTATTTTTGAAATTTCCAAATAAACTGCTTCTATTATTTTCATTTAAGATCAGATTAGATTTTCAAAAGCGTCTTAAGAATTTCAGAATTTCATGAGTATTTCTGTTAAATCTTAAATATAACAACTTTACGGACATCAGGCGTGTCCAATCCGCGGTCCTGGCCAGTTAGTAATGCGGTCCCGCAAGATCGTTAACTTTGTAAAACCTGTCTGCCCATAGATTAAAAAAAAAAATCCTCGCTTCACAATCACGCCTTATTCATGTCATCCCTTTTTGACACTACGTACACTTGCGAACAACTATTGTCAGAGGGGAAGCAAATGAAGAGTAAAATGAGATAAAAAATTTCTTATGACCTCCTTAAGAAATCAGTAAGAATAGCAACCACATACATTGAACCAGATACTGATGTCTCTGTTACAGAGAAAAAAAAAAATCAGGTAGTCTCCTCTAACGAAACTACCATGGGTAATTAACGTAGGATTACTTATCGTTGCTTACCTCTTTTGCATGTATAAGTGTATGTATGTATGTGTGTATGTATGTATGTATATATATATATATATATATATATATATATATATATACATACATATATATATATATATATATATACATACATATATATATATATATATATATATATACACACATACATATATATATATATATATATATATATATATATATATATATACATACATATATATATATATATATATACATACATATATATATATATATATATACATACATATATATATATATATATACATACATATATATATATATATATACATACATATATATATATATATATACATACATATATATATATATATATACATACATATATATATATATATACATACATATATATATATATATATACATACATATATATATATATATATACATACATATATATATATATATATACATACATATATATATATATATATATACATACATACATATATATATATATATATATATATATATATATATATATATATATATATATATATATATATATATATATACAGTGGAATCTCGATCGATCGTTCTCCGAATCATCGTTTTCCCGTATGTGTCGTTTATTTCACCCAGTCCCAACGATCACATTGCTTTGTTATATTCCCGCATCTATCGTTTTCCCGCATTTATCGTTCAGTTCAGTCGGTCCCGTGAGAAACGATAGATCGAGATTCCACTGCATATATATATATATATAATACAAAGTTGAAAGTGAAAAACCAGCATAAGTATTAAAAAGGTTTAGCATCTCTTCATCAGCGGTGCCGATACTGTCTGAAAACCAATGGATTGTTTCTGATAACTATGATCTAAACAGTAAACATACACTGGTGTAAGAAATTAAGCGAATTTGCAGACTTGGTCGATTATCTCTAGAACTACCGTACCGATTTTAATGAAATTTGATATGTACATACATTGATACAATACAAAACAAATAACCATTCAACAATTGTAATACACACGCATGATCATGCGTAACACTCGTTGGAGTCTGAACGTATGAAACAGCGGCTGCAGAATAAACAAAAAAATGGGTTAATTGATGGGTTAATAGGGGGTATCGTCCCCTCTTACAGATATACAGGTCTCGCAGCGTGATTTCATGCTTGAAATAAGCAGTTTATAATTTCCTGTAGTAATTGATCCCACTCGTTCAGCAGCGCTGTTTTAATTCCCTGGATGGTTCTCGGAGGGCTGTTGCGAGTTGCAATTACCCTCCCCTGAGCATCCCAGACATGTTCTATAGGGTTAAGGTCTGGAGATCTGGCTGGCCAATCCATCCGGCGAATGTCCTCACTCTCTAGAAATTTGTTGACCAGAAGAGCTCTATGTGGCCTCGCGCTATCGTCCATTAAAATGAACTCAGGGCCAACTGTACCCCTGAAAAGGCGAACATAGTGATCCAAGACCTCATCCCTATACCTCACACCAGTCACAGTGCCTCTTTCAAAGACATGGAGATGTGTGCGGCCATCCAACATGATGCCTGCCCAGACCATTAAACCTCCTCCGCCATAATGGTCGATTTCGCGGACGTTGGAGGGTAGGTAGCGGGTCCCTGGTTCTCTCCATATGAAGGTACGGCGAGAATCGGTGTTTAGGCTGAACCGGGACTCGTCAGTGAAGAGAACGGTCGCCCATTGATTCATACTCCAATTTATATGCTCTCTGCACAATGATAAATGGATTCTCCTGTTCGTAGAAGTGAGCGGGACGCAAACAGCACGTCTTCTTGCAAACAACCCTCTCTCATGAAGTCTTTTGGAAACAGTCACCCTTGATAGACGGGTTCCTGTGGCTGCATACAAGTTACGAGAGAGCTGAGAAGCTGTAGCACTCCTGTTACGCCTCGCTATAATCGATAAATATAGACACAGATAATGGTATGAACGCACTACGCGCATGTTTAGTGCTTAAAAATGTTAGGAGGCCTCCGAAAATCAGGTTTCTCGTTATTGGACATTTACTTACTGGTGCAAATTAGTAAAATTGGTTCTGAAAGGCTGGGGGTGGGGGAAAGGGCAAATTCTGGTTAATTTTGAGGCCTTCATTGATGCGAAATTCACCACTACCCCATTGCACTCCCATAAGTCTTGGCATGGCCTTGTTTCGAACTCTAAATGTTTTAATTGAAAAAAGTATCTTAAATATGATGGTCACGGATTAGACGTTTCCCCATTATAGAATACTTTGCAATATAGTTGAGGTGAAAATTAATCCACTATACAAAAAAAAAGAACATTTATTGTTGACTCGCGACTGGAACACCGATGACGAAACTAATACAAAGTGCTCCAAATATTCATGGCAAAGAAATTCTAGCAAAAAGGACTAGTGATATAGTTCCCTTGTTCTGTTAACTATAAAACTGCTTAGGTCAGACACAGTCAGACACTCGATCGGCGCCAAAGTTCAGTGATTTTCTTGGTTGTAATAACAGCAAAACAAATTTAGGGGGGAAATATTACAAAGGGTGTTACATACGTTTACACATCGCCTGCAATATGGACGAAACACTGCCTTATATTCAGGTATCGACGAACATTTGAACTCTTCATTCAAAATATTTTAAAACTGACAACAAATTTCAAGTATACTACTTGAAGAATATAAGATTATGTACTGAAAAATTCATAGACTAAGCATTTTTCCAAATATTAGCAGAACAAAATTCGATACATTGCATCGAATTCATTCGCATCATTCATCATCATATCATTCCGGCCATAATTCGTAGAGATACAGGGCTCAGAAGAATGGACTCCCACATTTCTGAAGGTTATTGGTAAGGGTGTGGGGGAGGAGGGGCTGAGTGGGTGTGGCAACAGCTTGGGAGGATTTTCTAGCTGTCAGTAGACACCATGACTTGGTCCCGTGGACATCGCGGTTTCGCTATCGAGTCGTTCTTAAAAAAAATATTGTGTGAACGCGACACAGAGGGCATATAAGGACGCGCTTCGGGCGCTAAGCAAATGATGCCGTTCCTGATCGAAAAGCCATCCTGCGATGGGTTTCAAACGAGAGAACAAGTGGGTCTGTATTACCAAGGAAAACAAGTGCTCGTCCTCGGAACATTAGAACGCCTAAAAACATGCAACGAGTCCGTAAGTCAGCTATTCGTGAGGAAGTTGCCACCATTCTCCCAAAGATGACCAACAGAATGATGGAAAACTTTAGAGCATTGGTTCCCAACCTTTTTCCTACATCAACCCCTTTTAAAAGAATAATTTTCTTCATCGACCCCCCTCACATTTTTCTCTATAACATGCAGCATACAACATAATGATAATACTAATAATCTATATATATAAAACAATTCCGTAACTGACTGACTGACTGACATACAGCGCACAGACCAAACCGCTGGACCTAAAGTGCTGAAATTTTGCATGGCGATTCTTCTTATAGCGTAGGGGTGCACTAAGAGAGATTTTTGAAAAATTATTCTTAGATTTTTTAAAATTAAATTTTTAAGCTGTTTTAGTAACTTATTTTTAGTTTGCATTTAAAATAATAATTCGAGGGTTATAAAATTTATATCACGAGAAAGATCATAAAAATTCCTTTAAAATGAAATCTTTTTCGAATCTTTACCTCTATTTTCGGATTTTTGGTGAATTTTTAAAGATTAATTTTTAGAATTTAATTTATTAAATGCTGATCACGTGATTTCTTTTTTTGGTACTTTAAATAAATTTATCACCACTTGCATAACAACTAAATAGACAAAAAAGTATTTTTTTTCTTGCTAATGCGGCAGACGATTGGACATTATTTTGTCTATAAAAATATCCCTTACTATTTTTTTAAAAATATATTTTTTTTCTACATCAATTGTATATATTGATCGTTGTATTTATTATAAATATATTTATACAAATTTTTGTCATTAATTGCATACATTGACCGTTGTATTTAATTTGAATGTACTCCGTAGCGAAGTGCGGGTTTTGAGCTAGTTGTACATAAAATATTTAAAGATAACAATTTGACTAAGAATATGAACAAAAAATTAGAAAAATAGGTTCATTAAATTTATGTTTTCTTATTCTTGTACTATTTTTTTTTTAATTTCACAAGTATAAACAAGATTTTATAAACACAGATTGTAATTGCACAAACATCGCCAAGAGAAAAAAACGAAACTGCGTCTCATGGTTAAATCGGGAGCAATCACGTGCTGTATAATCTCCAGTGGATTTCCCCAGTTCTGCCTAGTGTTGGTACATAAATAAAAGCCGACGGCGGCATTCGAAGCATACCCATAAGCGTCATGACATTCTACTTTAGATGCGTAGATCACTCCACCTTATGCAAATCTGTATTTATACATATTAAAACGGATATTATTATATATGTAATAGCCGTTGTCTCTGTATAACACTTCCGGGCTGTACTCATCTTTCAATTGAAGCCCTCAGTAAACAAACAGCCGGTTAGGCTTAATTTCAATTTCCGATATGGATCAGAATTTTTTCTTACCTAAAAACTAATATCTTCCCCATCAAATCATGTTTGTTCAGCCTATTTTTCTATAAAACATTCAGAACTAAAAAAAATTGGATGCGTTTAGCTGTATATTTAACAGTTTTTAAAAATCTGTTTACTTTTGCGATGAATTCTGAAAGTAAGCAAACTTGAATGTGAATGAATCAAGTAGCTCAAGTATTCATATCGCGTAGTGAGCTGTAAAAAACTGGATGGCAGTCTACTATTCCAATCGCATGAAAAACTAAATAAATAAAATATAATGAAAGGGTTTGCTTTTACAAGGTGTGGATTAAATGCAATATTGTTAGATAATTCGGGATATTTTTTAACTTTC
>OU015497.1:29727256-29749756 GCA_907164885.2 Dolomedes plantarius
CTTCTTCTGTTTAATATCTTAACTAATAACTCTCCTGTTGTTATAAAATAGTTGAAGTATACTTTTTTATTACAGTTTCAAAAAAATAATGCTGATACTAAAAATATTTTCATCAATAAAACAATGTCAAAGAAATATTACAAATATATATTTATAAATTTTACATCATCATCATTATTATAAAAATCACGAAAAAATATATACTGTGAACAGAGTGTTTTACTAAACAGTCAAAATTGCGTTATTCCCTAGTGCAGCGGTTCCCAACCGGTGGGTGACGACTCGATCCTAAAACTATCAGAAACCATCGAATAAACCATCAGAAAAGATAAGAAAAATCGAAACAAATCGAATTGTGTTTTGATTGTTTTCTTGGTTCTTGATTTTTGGCATTTGGGGCAGACATCAGAACCACTACATCCCTTCCAGATGACTCACAAAGTCACACAGGTGGTGCACACTCTGGCAAAGCCGCTCCCCCATATATATATATATATATATATATGAGGGTAATGCTGTCTGCCTATATGGTGCCCCCATAATAAAATGGGCAGTAAAATTGCGGTGTAGTATAGGCCAATGTTTCATTACGAGTGCCTCCACATTGGCTAAATAAATAATATATATATATATATATATATATATATATATATATATATATATATATATATATATATATATATATATATATATATATATATATATGTATGTATATATATATATATATATATATATATATATATATATATATATATATGTATATGTATATATATATATATATGTATATGTATATATATATATATATATATATATATATATATATATATATATATATATATATATATATATATATATATATATTTGCAATATTTGATGGTAAATTATATATACATAAGGAAGGGATGCGATACAAATAAGGTTTTTTACTCCACCATGTATCTGAAAAAGGTTGGGAACCACTGCCATAGTGAACTACAAAGAAAGGATATAAAAATTATAGATACGGGACTTTGAAATTAATTGCTGATAACAAAGATTACTCTTAATAAGTAATGATAATCTATATTGCATTCTAAAAAATATATTGTATCGTCACAAGAGAAAACATTAATATTATGAAGCAGTAAAATCTCCGTACGAACGCCACAAGTTAGCGAAACACCGTCTACTAAATTTTCTTTATTTTACAATACTTCAAAGAAAAATTACTTGTTACTGCAAAGTAGGTAAACCACACATTACTTACTATTAAAGATTATTAAATAAAAAATGATACTGAGAATTTTTTCATCAATAAAAATGCTGGGAAAATATTATACTGTTGCAAAATTTATGAATTCTTTACAATACGATATGCGTCATGAAACGTATTCAAAAATAGTTGATATCGAACTGTAACAACTTATCTTAAAAGCTTAGTGATATAACAAGAAAGACAAAAAATCCCCCATAAAAATGTGATATCTTTGAATGTAACAATGATAAGGGAAAACTATATTTTAAAATCATTTAAAAAACTGCAAAATATTTTTGTTCCGAAAAAATGTATCGTTCAAGATAAACTGTAAATGTCAAGATAAACTGTAAAATTTTGCCTTTTATATGCGATTTTGCAGTTCATTATATTATGCTTAAAACAGTTCAGAAAAGACTGAGAGACACTGCAGTTTCATCAGTAAAAGATTTGAAATAACGTACTGCAAAACATTAATGATATCAAAGAAAAACAATCTTTTTTAAAAAAAAACTCTTTTATGTTTGGAAAATTGAAAATAATTACAAAAGGAGAAATTCCTGTTAGCAGTTATTTTTATCACGGAAAAGAAAAATATTCTAGAATTCTCTTAAAAACTACTCTAGAAAGCTTTTCCGAGTTAAAAGTGTTCGTGTATCAGATAATACTTTTTTTATTTCTGAAAAACCTTTTTTGAGTTTTATTCAGCTAAATAAAAGTAAATATTTATAATTTTAAGTTTTCAACTTTTTTGCAGCTTATTAGAAAATAGTAGCCTTAAATTTTTCTCATGCTCATAATTCACACTGTATCACACACACACACACAATATTATATATATATATATATATATATATATATATATATAATATTGTGTGTGTGTGATACAGTGTGAATTATGAGCATGAGAAAAATTTAAAACTACTTATATATATATATATATATATATATATATATATATATATATATATATATATATATATATATATATATATATATATATATGTATATATAAAACATGTATTGAGGAATAAATGTTTTCAAAAAGTATTTTAAAAGTATACAACTCTCAAATTTTTCTCCCACCATAAAACGTGAAAAGAAACCCCTAACAGTTCCTTAAAAGGTAAATTAAAAAAAAATCTCAAGGAAGCGTTAAAAAAAACCCGCATCAAAATGTCAGATGTACAATTTTCGATCGGAGAACATTTTTTTCCCCAGATAAGTAACCGTATACCTCTCTTTTCTCTAATCTCGTATCGAAAGTTTTGCTCTTCTTCTCGAGAGAGTTTTCGTTTTCGAAATTAGTTGCAGAAAACAGATCGCGTTGCTATGACTCTGTCAGCTCTTCCTTCAAAGAACACTAATGTAGCACGTTAGACGGCTATTTTGCTCCCAGACCTCGTAAAAAGCTTTCCTTCGGTGTCCTTCCTCTATTTTTGAGTGCTATTGATTCAGTCGGGATACTCTGTGTTTACATTGCGAGAAAAGCATGTTATCCCAGAGCGTATCATATGGCTCTCAATGCTTCTAATTCTTTGGGGTCTGATGCTGTTAAAGGGTTTTATCGTGGTTATGCTTTATAAATAAACTGTAAAAGAGAGAAAGGGAAAATCCACTAGGGATAGTGTGCATATTAAATAAGAACTGGATAAAGAAATATTATACAGGTTGTTCGAAAAAAACCTTGAGAACGAAATTTTCACAATTGAAAATTTGGTTTGGAATTTTTTCTTATTGGATTAATGGCTTTGGAACGGATTTAAAAAGGAGTAAACTAAGATCAACAATATAAAATATAACTGTTTGAATAGATGGCCCCTAACCTAACGCTGACACTTAATACATGAATTTTTACATTCTGATATATGAGGCGGTGAAAGGCAAAGTGGTGTAAGTTCCATTTTCAACTTTTTTTTATTTGAGGGCAGAAATGTAATCTCCATGTTCAATTTATAGTGGAATTACGAATAATTATTTTTTTGCGATATTATAATAATTATTATAAATTATAATTTGTTCAATTTATAGTGGATTTTTTTGCAGTTTTTGCAGCAAAACGCTGTGGACTTACACTACTTTACTAACTGACTTACTTTGCATTTCATCGCCTCATATTTTGAACGGAATTGGCTAAGTGTTTAGCTAAATTCTTTAGAAAAGATAAGGAATTGCATTTTAAAACTGAGGAAAATAAATGCTATATGAATAAACCCGAATTAAAATTGCAATTTACTTTTTTTTTCACAAATCAACCATCATCAAAAGAATTTGTCTATAAAATTTTAATATTTTCGCTTTCATTAAATGGTCTTCAAATCTTGTTTTAAAAAGCAATCTCAAAATTGCTGAGAAAACGAATCATAGATTAAGTAAAATGAAATTACTATGTGGTAATATTCGTTCAAGACGTTAAACGCATATTAAGGGATGCAATAACAGCTGTGACAAATATATTCTGTCATATTCGACGAATTTAACTCCTCAAAGAAAAAAAAATCAAAAATAATCCAAATCTTCACGAAATTGTAAAAAAATGTTTATCGGTTTCATTAAAGTACTGTAAACAAAAGTACAAAGTGTCGAATCTTGGGAGAATATTATAAAGAAAGAACCTAAATTTTTGATATCTTCGTGCACAATTGAATCTGCATATGCTACGGAATTTGCTGAGGATTAAACGGTTCTGATTATGAAAAAATTACGGAAATGTGCTTACACTATTCAAAATATATTGTAAATCCGATTACAGAATTGCTGATTATTACTTTTTTCACTAGCTCTGTCATGTTAACGAACGCATGACAAGTTCATGACCACTGTATTGTTATGGACGAAATGAATATCTCTTTATTTCGGTACTCGAACTGGTTGCGCCAATGGCTATGTTGGCAATCGCCAAACGCGCCTTTGAGCGCCCCCTATAATTAAAACAAGTCTGTTACTCTCGCAGTCGCACGTCGTATGGTCGATGTTTCATGAATGACTTTGGTTCATACACCAGCATTGTAGATAACGTGTTTAAGTTAATAAAATTATTATATCAATTCGTATGTCGTATGATCGACAATAGTTTCGAGTTTCGATACGATTTATTAGTTTTTGACCATTTTTATCAACGAATCTGAGACCAGTTCCCCGTATGGCATTTGATTCATATAGTTTATAGGGGGCGCTCAAAGGCGCGTTTGGCGATTGCCAACATAGTCAATGGCACCAACACGAACTATTCTGAGTCAGTCTCACATAATTCTGTTACTATGATGAACTTTAAAGCAATCTAACTCCGATAAAAAATAACATTAATTATCTGTAACCTAAAAAAAAGCTAAAAAAACCTAACGTAAATATATATATATCTCAAAGTATAAAAAGTTCTATTCCATTAGCACAAACTGACCTTTAATTTATTCAGAAAATTTTCATGTCCCTAACATAAAAGGAAAACTGCAAATGCTATACTCACTGTGTGCGCAAATTATAGATACCCACAAAGAATTTCCGTTTACAATACCAGAAAGAAAATATTTCGAGTATTTTCTGAGCAATGAAGAATTTTGTACCTTCTGATTTATTTGAACATTTATATTTCCCATGTATTCTAGCAATGGTTCTTAAGGGAATCAGAGTTTGTTTGAAAATACTGATTCAAAGTATGTCAAAAGATTCAATTCAAGGATATTACTGAAAATCGATATTTAGAAATGCTTCAAAAGCAATGTTCCATAAAGGTTGTTTCATTCCTAAACACAACTGTGTCTTGTAATTGGCTTCTCGTGGGGATGGAAAAATAAGTCACATAAATTCACCATTGCTCGACCTTTTGATATAAGATGCACAAAAAACGTAAAATGCTGATCGTCTTTCAGATTCTAAACAATAAGTTTTAATGCCCCTAGAAATATAAAAAAAGCGTACTTCTCGAAATAAGTATCAAATCTAAAATATAAGCATTAAATGCATTGATTCCAAAGGTATGAAAGTTACTAAAAAGGTCAAATTTGAATAATTATTGTAACTTCCAAACTACCAAACCATTATATATATAATAGCCCTTGTCTCTGTATAACACTTCCGGGCTGTACTCATCTTTCAATTGAAGCCCTCGGTAAACAAAATGCCGGTTAGGCTTAATTTCAATTTCAGATGTGGTTCAGAATTTTTTCTTACCTAAAAACTAATATCTTCTCCATGAAATCACGTTTGTTCAGCCTATTTTTCTATAAAACATTCTTGAACTAAAAAAAAATTGTTTTTAGCTGTATATTTAACAGTTTTTAAAAATCTGTTTACTTTTGCGATGAATTCTGAAAGTAAACAAACTTGAATGTGAATGAATCAAGTAGCTCAAGTATTCATATCGCGTAGTGAGCTATAAAAAACTGGATGGCAGTCTACTACTCCAATCGCATGTAAAACTAAATAAATAAAAAATAATGAAAGGGTTTGTTTTTACAAGGTGTGGATTAAATGCAATATTATTAGATAATTCGGGATATTTTTTAACTTTCATATACTTTTTCCATTATGACATCATTATTAGTATTATGACGTCAAAATGACGCGTTGGATGGCAGTCTACTACTCCAATCGCATGAAAAACTAAATAAATAAAAAATAATGAACGGGTTTGCCTTTACAAGGTGTGGATTAAATGCAAAATTGTTAGATAATTCGGGATATTTTTTAACTTTCATATACTTTTTCCATTATGACGTCATTATTAGTATTATGACGTCAAAATGACGGGTTACCTTCAAGTATGGATATAGTGATTTAAAGAGAACAAACAGGCCTGTGGCTTCCCGTCGGAATATTTTCAGACCAGCACTGCATCCAGGTGGTTACCAGACTATGGACAGAAACTGATAGCTGTTTGATTCTTAATTTTGATATCTAAAGCTTCAAGGGTAGCGTATGTTATAGATTATACAAATTTCCTCAGCATAAAATGATCAATTTCCTCTGACAAAACCTTCGACGCAGAGCTTATCATGTGGCTAAATATTCCATCCATGCGTGCAGGCGGGAACTATTTGTAATAATAGAACAGTATTCCATGTGTGTAAGGACGTAACAACACAGCAAAAACAGAAAATAAATACTGCATTTTCTGAAGCCAATAACAAGTACTTAGGGAAGACTATGAAACTGAACAGATTAATGTTTTATTCACCTATAAATGTAAAAAATATTTTATTTACATTTATAGAGGATTTGTTAAAGAAGTTAGTTTAAACCAGTCGTTATCTAAATACCCGATTCCTTAAAGCAATGAAAATAATATATCTTAAGGATAATATGTAACTATTGTTGCTAAATGTTTTCTAATCATAAGATAAGAGATATGACAATAAAAACACAGGTAAAATAAAATTTTAGAACTCATTGAAGTCAGAAAGCAGTCAAAATTAGGTTCTTGGTTAGTTAACTAATTAAGTCCCCCTGCAAACAATGTGCAGATTGTTATCAAAATAATGGAAACGCTGATTGTTTCTTCATAACATTTTATTAGTAAACCAAGGATCCACCAAGGAATTGCACGAATTCGACATGGGAGAGAGCAATTAAGTCATGTACAAATGAAAATGGAATTTGATACCGTGCATCCTGTAACGTATATTCAACTTAACTATTCAAGTGATGTTGGAATTAGGAGGACTTGATCGAACCTTTTTCTCCAACTGTTCCTACAAACGTCCAGTAACGTTGGGGTCAGGCTGTTGAGGTGGATAGATGCCCACCCTTATGCTCTTTAAATTACATATTGACATTGGATGGTCTCGCTGGATGCATCGGTACGTTATCGTCTTTATATCGTCTTTATGTTCGTTTTCAAAAACGGACGGTTATTAGGAAATAACCCCTGAACCATTGAATGCTTGTGATCTGCCAGAAGGGTATCGTAGACTCTCGATGCTATAGGATGCAGAAGAACAATTAAGGGTCATGACGAATACAGAGACAGCACTTTACAGTATCAAAGAGTCATTGCCATACTTTACAATGGACAAACAAACAGTCGGTACGCTGTGCTTTGGTAAGTGTTAGCCAAACGAATACTTTCTCATTGTTGGAACACCGTGAAGCTCGATTCATTCGACCAGACGACATTTTGCCAATCATTTTAACTCCAGTATTTATCTTTGTGGTAAAATCTGACTCGTTTTCTTGCATTGGTGTCTGTAATGAGGAACTGGCTTCTGGATTGAAGCAAGACCATAAAAACCAGTTTTATGCAGTTCCTGGTGAGCTGTTATTGCTGAAACTTGATCATCAAGACTCGCTTTTATCGTTGTAATTAATTGCAATTATGGTAATCATGAGTAGTTTCCAACATACAATTTGTACCAAGTCCTACCTTTCATTCGATGATATCTCCAAATGACATCCGCACTGTTTGCTTTCTTGGTAACATTTCTGTACCTTGACGTAATCTCTGATAATGTGTTTCATGCTACACTGACATTTTCTGCCGTTTTAGTTACAGAGGTACTTGCTATCATGCAATCCTGCTAGTCACTCAGATGCGATATTATGCTCGTTAATTCCACTGCAGTTAATCCTGCATTGACTCATCTACAACGTCACGATAACGGATATTCGTACTTCCTCGTATTATATAACCCTGAACATTAGTAACGTCGTCTTCGTGCTTTGCATAAGTCGAAGCGCGCGCGTCTGTTCTATGGTTTGTCTTCATTCTTTTTAAAATCTGTGGCACAAACCTGTATGTTATAGGTTGTATAACCGCTGTAGGAAAATAAGTTTTTCTGAAATATTATATGGGAATTAAATGATTGATATTAAATAATAGTGAAATATCTTGATTTTTGCAAATAAATATAATAATTATTTATTTTTTTCTTCATATGTAGATCATATCACCTTTTAATTTTTTATTAATGTTGGCGAATTATTGATGACCACATTGTTGCGTTCTTCGTTAATTTTTATCGCCAATATTCCAAATAAACTTACTCTTAATAAATTATCAATTTTGCCAAATTTTAATTCCTTTAGAAAGAAAGACTTATAGTATTATTTAATGCATAAATTTGATTTATTATGCTGTTACGGATTTCATAATTCCATCGTGGAAAAGGTAATAATGTCTTGATACGTGAATGTTTTAAAATTCTGAGGATCTACTTTAATACGTCTATAGTGCTTTATGTATTATATTTATTATTACATAGAAACACTCGAGTGAAGTTAAACTGCACTGAATATTCAATGAATTAGAATAGTTATCTCTTACAGTTGGAGATAAGAAGTAAGAGAAGCCACTCTCATTTTAATCCTGATAGTACACATATGGTTATATAAGAGATGGCCTCGAGTTTACCAAGATGATTATATAACATTACATAAACATATTAATATTAAATTTTAATAAATCCATAAGATATTTTAAACTTCGAATACAAAATCATCAGTGCACTAGCATTTACAACATGAGAACTGATAAAAACTCACATTTCGCACAATTCATATCTGGATTTTGATTTAATTAGTGCAAGATATCAGATTGTTGGTGACAATTTGGCCAACATTAAATGAGTGCTTTTTAAAAGAATTAGTCAGATTAACCACCAGGAACCCATCACCAATATATATATATATATATATATATATATATATATAGATATGCATATATATATATATATATATATATATATATATATATATATATATATATATATATATATATATATATATAGATATGCATATATATATATATATATATATATATATATATATATATATATATATATATATATGAATTATCCTAAAAGTATTATATTATTTAGACTGATTAATGTTTGTGTTATTATGACATCTGCGTGACTGTACTTATTAGACATATATTCGCATATTTTACTGTTGATTTTTAAACAATTTGGCCTGCGAAATAAAACTGATGCAATTCATAGAGTATATAGGTTTTCATCTATCTTGCTATCAATCCTGATATTAGCATGTATATCATCCATAAAAGGAAGTTTCATCTTCCCACTTCGTCTCCAAAATATTCGTCACGAAAATTTGAAATCAAGTAAATTCTCTTAATTATCAAACTACACAAACTGTGATTAAATATTTTTGATAAAAGTTTTATCTTTTCTGTAAGGTGTCTGACTGTGCTGAAAATTAAATATGTAATAAAAACAAATGGAATGCCGTAAGGGATAAGCTTGTTAATTTGAAGCAGATTTAGAAAATTCCTTTGAACTGTAATGATTATTTTGAAATGGTATTTTATCCTTCTTTATAGAAACAAAGTAATACACTGCACATGCTCCTACTCATATAGTAATTACAAACTATCTTAAAGGTAAGACCATATAATGAAACAAAGCCCATTATTAGAGCACAGGTTCAGCTTAGGATATTAAGAGTATGAAAGGAGCTTAAGAAATCAAATGTATTCATGACAATGACTTACATTTTCTAAGAGCAAAAAAGCCCTTTGAAGTGAATTTTTTTTCCAAAGCAAAAATATCCGAAAAACACATCTACCTATAAATTATTTTGTAGTTTTTTTTATGCTCTTTAAAATTTGTGAAAAAGTATTTAGACCGAAAAAAGATTAGGGGAATAAATCTTCCTGTTTATATTTACTTAAATACACTGCTCCAAAACAAGCTAAGGTTTTTTTTCTAACTTTTAAATAAGATGAGATATTTTCTAAAGTGAAATACGGCTATGGATAACACGTAGAAAATCCCTCAAAAAATCTTCCTCTAACGACAGAATTTCTTTTTAAAGAATGTGTATTACAAAATTCTGTGTGCTTGTGCTACTAAACAATTTGTAAATATATTAATTTGTTTACATTTTAATTCTACACAAACTGTAACCATATTACGAAGAATTAGTTATGTTTTGTCATCTAATCTTGTTACATAGTTTTTCTCTTAGCTTAAAAAAAACGTAGCTGGTTTTAGAATTGAAACTGCACCTCTTGCTTTTTGGACTATTTTAACCGTACAATATCAAACCATATCATCATCTTACTTAACAAATGTTACTTTGTTCCTACAAAATCATATAGATTTGAAAACGTTAAACTATATGTACCACGACAGGTTATTCCTTTGCTTCTGAAAATTGAAACTAATAGTAACTGGCCCCGAGGTAGCCTAGTAGTAGCGAGCTGGGATTGGGTATAAGGGTGCTTAGTTGGAATCCCGTTCGAATCCCCATTAAATACCTTGGTGTCTAGGCCGGATATGGGAACGTTGAATTTGTAGACTGTCAAGTCCTTCTATTAAGTCAAAGAGGGTGGGAGAAGGTGCGACCCCCCCAGATGTGGCCCCCCCTGGAGCCTCAAAATTGAGGTGGCACCAGGGGGTGGTATTGGTTCACCTATACGGTCCCCCAGTTGAAAGCAACCAACAATTCTCGCTGTTAAAGTGCGAATGTCTTCATTGAGAAGTGCCTCGCATTGCCAAATAAACAACAAATTGGTTGTTGCTTCAGAGGACGAAGGCCAAAATATCTTGTCGAACATCCTTCTCGAAGGAGCACTTCGGTTTAACATCTTAGATCTGCTACAAAATGTTAAGCTCCATAAAAAAACCAATGCCATACTAAGTGATTCCAATTAAATACGTAAAATCTGTCATATCTTCTGTTAACAGAACATGGGTATAAAAGAACCTCGATATTAATTCATCAAGCCAGGAGACAATACTACATTCCAATGAGTAATGTCACTAAAAAACGGGAAATTCAAGTGGTGTACTTTTTATCATTTTATTACAGGTATCTATTATGGAAAATTGGTTTTACTGAACTTAACATTTTCTTGGTGACATGTCATGATGGGAAAAGTTGTTATCTCGCAGAGTTCGTGGCGAATACATTTTCTCGCCACCATCCAGCACTCACGGTTATCTCACCCTCTGTGATCCACAGATCATATGGGTTCATGTAATCTATATATTTAAGTTGCTAAGCCGACTTTTTGGGCAGTCCGTGAGAGAAAACTACTGCATCCATTCACTTCATTTTGGTCTTAAACGAAAGATTGTAATCTGTAGATTTGTCAAATTTGGTTTTTGTAACTGCAATTTTTATTAATGAGCTATAATTTACAGTTAAAATTTGATTTCTGCGCATGCTCAGTGTCATGTTTCAATCTGGCTTTAGAAACTCACTGTTTCTGCGCATGCTCAGTGACATGTTTCAATGTCGAGGCGTCTCTCTAGATCTCTCTCTGCCATTTTTATTTTAATGATAATTATGTTTGTAAAATATAAGATTAAACCTGAGGGAAATTGTTTATTTCGCGCTGTTTAATGAGCGATAATTTACAATTAAAAATTTGCTTTCTGCGCATGCTCAGTGATATTTTTAAATCTGGCTTTAGATACTCACTAAGCAAGAGTCCGCTTAAACATTAATTTGTTTCTGCGCATTATTATGATTTTCAACATTAGGCAATGATGTGCTGGGTATAATTTGTGTATTAGTGCATTTATTTACTATCTAGCCGTCATGTTTTGACGGGTATCAACTAGTATACATTTAATTCCCAAGAATCATACATCAGGACCTTTGATAGTTATACGGAATCTTCGCTCTAGATAGTCTGATTGATAAAGCTGATTGTGACTTTTAACGTTGCCGTCCAGAACGGGGAACTTCCTTCAAACTCTTTTTGTCTATAATGTTTTCCGCCATTCAAATCATTCGATGTTGGTGCACTTTTAATACATTATTTTTCTTCTATAAGGTTCTATTGCTGTTTTCTGCCAGTGAATACAAATATTTAAAGCAGTTTGCAGGTGAGGTCCCTAATCACTTTAGACTTGACAAAAAGATTGCTCATAAAGCCTGCTGCTGAAATTACGTTATCATATACATGAGGTGGTGAAAGGCAAAGTGGTGTAAGTCAGTAAGTCAAGTGGTGTAAGTCAAAGGAGTTTAACTGCAAAAACTACAAAAATTTCCACCATAAATTGAACAAATTATAATTCATAACAATTATTACAATACTGCAAATAATAACTATTTACAATTCCAGTATAAATTGAACATGGAGATTACATATTTGCCCTCAAATGAAAAACGTTGAAAATGTGACTTACACCACTTTGCCTTTCAACGCCTCATATTTTGCTTTCTTTACTAATCCTACGTTAAAATAATTATTCAAATTCACACCAGTTGGTAATTTCCTTAATCAAATATTATTTTGACGACAAGTAGGCCCGGTTTGATAACCACAAACCTCGTATTTTTTAAGAACCTCTGCATATTAAGCCTTTTTAAATTCTGAAAGTACTTAAATATCTGTACTTAAATATCCTACGTTTATCTTACACCCTTTTTTCAATATCCATTCAACAGCAACGACTAAGTTGTATTTCACGAGTTTCAATTTGTTTCATAGGTTCACCGGCCGAATTTCCTTACAGTTCAGAGCCTGTATGTTTGCATGGTCTTTCTTTTACTCTACTGAAATTTGACGTTAAAGCAAGATAAATAACATTCGCAATTTAGGAAAAAATAAACTTAATTAAGCGCTTCATAAATAGCTATAACAAATAATTTCCACAACATATTAAAGAAAAAGTTTTTTATGCGGTGGAGATGGACCGCATAATAAAAGTTTCACTTCGAAGATATGTCAAAGCTTTACGAAATAGCGAGAAAGTGCTTTCCAAACAAAATAAATAATTAATTTACACATGGAAACATTTAAAAAAAAATAATTTCTCATTTTAAAAAGGGAGAAATTTTCAAAATGTACATAATTCGATACTACTCTTCGTTGTCCAAACCGCGCAGATTCCTCCTATGAACTGGTTCGTAATCGCTTTTGTCACTTGAGGATATTAGAGTAGATTTATTTTTTGTTACCATGTAGTCGGTGATAAGTTTCTGCGACGACGGTAGTTTGATCAGCTGCTTGTAAACGTCACGATAGTCATATATACAAGATCGAAGCTCTTTTTGGAATTTCAAACATCTTTCGGAATTGTTATCTATTTTAAGGAAATGCTTTTCCAATTTGCTGCAAAGCTGGATCAATAATATCAATAATTAATCTCGATACATATTTCATATACCACATCAAAAAAAAATCGCACAAAAAATCGCATTAAAAAGACCGCACAGAAACAGGTTTGACTGTACTCGTACATGTAGATATGTGTCTATATGCAAATATGTGAAAGTAGTCACAGAAAATAACATTTTCTCTTATCGCAGATATCGTTTACTTAGCATAATATTGACTCAAGGGGTGCAGGCCAAGGTTTGAATCCCAGTCCTATTAAGATGCGTTTTATACATAAAAATAATGATCTCCTTTAAGCTAGGTTGTTCACTTTTTTCTTACATAATTGATTTTCTCTTCAGAAAACTTTCATTTCGTACTGAAGAGCGAAAGCTTTTTCGCTTCCATCATTAAAAATTTCTAATGAAGTTACAATACTGTTAAAAAGTATATACATCCATGTTAAAAAATTCAAAACTTTTTCAATAGCATCAAAAGCACAGGATTTTGGACCGATACATTTTAATAGAGGATCGAAGAAAAGTAATAAAGTTTACCCTGAATTACCCAGTCAAGTTTTTCCGAAAAATTTATACATTTCGAAACAGAAGCGCTCTAAATCTCCCTTTCAAACGGGAAAGTGTAGAAAAATAACAAGAAAAAAAAATTACTTACTCCAACTAATATATTACAGGTCCAGTTCTATGCTTGAATTCAAGTTTTAAATGCCTTTTTGTCTTTTACGAAAAACCGCAATGGTTGAAAGCAATTGTATTCAGATCGAAATAACGGTGACTCTTCACTATTTATTATCAATGAAATAAAATACCGTAAGATGGGGGTTACTTTGTGACGGATTTTAAGTTTTTTCCTGTGCCAGCCGATCAGTTTTAAAAGCATCCCAAAACGAACACGTGAAAAACATTGGTACATCTTTTCCTTACATAGTAATGTATTGTGCTAACCCGGATCTTTAATTACCATTGAGAAATTAAAGATTAAAAAGTGTCACAAAGGTGTTTCTCTTTGAAATCTCAGTTTTAAAAGCATCCCAAAACGAACACATGAAAAACATTGGTACATCTTTTCCTTACATAGTAATGTATTGTGCTAACCCGGATCTTTAATTACCATTGAGAAATTAAAGATTAAAAAGTGTCACAAAGGTGTTTCTCTTCGAAATCTAAAAGGAAAAATTACTTGACACAAAGTTAGACAGTAAAACGCCTATCAAAAGCTTTAAACACAATTATATATACTTATTACAAATATTGGATAGCTTTATCTATATATTTGATATCAAAGAGACCTCGTGTGCCCAAGGCAGCCATAAGTTCTTTTAGAAGATGAGGAAATTCGTCTTTTTGCATATTCTGCTTCTTCGGGTAGTTTTTTCCAGATAGTCAATACTTCTTTCTCCCCAGTGGTATTTTAGAGGACAGAAAAATGCAACATCGAGCGGCTGGAGGAGGTGGGTCGACTTTGTGGGTTATTTTGTTACAGTGTCAATGTGTCACGAAGTAACCCCGTCACCTTTCGATATTTAGGTTATGTTCTCATATCTCTCGGAAATATCACTACACAAAAGTGATATTGCTCCAAAATTTAAACAACATATTGACAATAAAAAATAATTACCTGTGGTAGTTGGTTGTATAAGGTGTTAGCCTTCAGTATACAAAGTTTCCGAAGTTTGAGTCAATAGCTTGACAGCATGTTTGAACAATTCACTGACCAACGATGACAAATGGCGCACAAAAGCTTCGGACACTGGCCACTAGGTGTCTCTGTATGTCAGACAAGCTGTTGACGCTGTTCTTTGCCTTCCCGATACTACGGGCGCGGCGCAAGATCCGGAATACGGAAAAAATACTGTAAATAGGAAAGTTGAAGAGTTTCATCATGTAGAAGAGAAAATACATATAAGTTTAAAATGTTATTTAAACTATGATGAAAATATTATAAGACCACAAAGTTTCTTACACTATATAAACACTGAATTTTACAATCATCCCGTCTTAATAATCAAAGTGTATTCAATCAAAAGATATTCTAAAGAACGATGTTATGTGATTATCATGAATTGTATAGTACTACAGTGCGCCGTATCTATGGGTAATTGACTTAAGAGTCTACGAAAATACCTAATGCCATGGGTAATACATAAAGCTATATATAAAGTAAGATTCAATGAATATGCATAAATACTGTTGAGTTTGACAAATAACGTCCGGTAAGATGGTAAGGTTTTGATAAATTACCCACAATAAGATATTAATACACTGTAATAATATAGTTTATTATACATTTATAGGATACTTTCTCTTTTAGGCATATTTAAGGCTTAGACAAGCTGCCAGAATCACTGCTTTGAGATTGTTATTTCAGGAAATAAGGGTTTTCAGAGCGTAAACAGAGTAATAACATAATAACTTTTGGTTTTACTTCTTAAATTGTTAACCCTCAAAAGTTACGAGAGGGGTTTGGTTTGAGATGAAATAGATGGTACGGTCGGATCGGATCCGATCTGATCTCTTTTTTGATGAGGATTTTGGTAGAAATAAGTGCACAATAAGCATTTTTGTTGTATAATAACATTTGTTTATAATATTTTACATGAAATAAAACCCTTTTTGTAGGAAAAAATGACAAACGAATTGCAATTTTGCCAAACAAAGAAAATTTCTTTGGCATTTACATAGAATGTTGTATATATTAGGTCTAATACTATGTAATTTTGTCTACCTAGTTTTAGAAGTTAGTGAAATAGAAGTTTCCGAGCACAAAAATGTAAAAAATAATATATACTGACATTTTTGACCTTCAAAATCGAAATATAACATTAAAAAAAAACTAAAATAAACTTTTTTTAAAAAATTGACTAGTGACCATGAATAACGTTTTTCAACAAAGACACTCGCATTTATTTATTCCTATATCTAGTCAGGTGGTCTAATAGGTCTATTTGGTAGAGTTCCTTGTCAACTCGATCTCTTGTAATGAGAGGGGTGAGTACGGGAGGGGGAAGACAGACCCTTGGGTCGGATCGGACCTCCACTGTACCGTTTCAGGTTTAAAGTACCCTCCATACTCCTCCCTTTTATCTCTTACTTTGCGATTTGGACTCGATAATTTTGAACATGAGCACTATTCTCAGTGGCGTAGCGAGAGGGGGGCAAGGGGGTCTATCATGCCCCGGGCGTCACTCGCAGAGGGGCACCAAATGGTCCCAAAGTAACTAATTCTATATATTATATTGGTATATGTTTTTATGGAGGGGCGCCAGAAAGGAATCGTGCCCCGGGCGCCAGTTATGCTCGCTACGTCACTGAGAATTCTAGACTATTTTGGCCTCTAGATTTTAAATCTTACAGCCCATTTTTGCTTATTGCGTATTTTGTAAACCTTTAAAGCGTTTGCATCTTTCCAACAATTTTTAGAGCTGTCGTAAACCACATATACTGAAACTGTACAATACAACTGTTATAAGACTTTGTATAAAGGGAAAAAAATAAATATTCTAAATATGCAAAATTATGGTACGTTTCTCCTTACGCGAAATTATCGTATATACAAAAAATATGTATTTCTTCTTAACACGTAACCTCAAATAAGTACCAGAAGAAAATTTTCACGGAACGACTTACCTTTTCAAGCTATAATTTCGAAACAATGTCGGCATTCTGGCTGTGTATAAGAATGAAATACACCATCACTCGCAGTGAGAAATTAACCCCACATCGAAAGAAAAGGTAAAAGCTTTTTAATATCCCGATGTGAGAATTACTTAAAAGTAATCTGCACTTTTATTTTAACATATCACACTATATTTCCTTCATGAACAAAACACTGAAGTGAAAAAAAAGCTTCTAGCCAGAATCTTATTACAGGAAAAAAAAAAAAAAAACCTTACTGGGTCTACTTTTCTGCGAACGTAATAAGCTTTAGAAACAGCAAAGGTTTTGCTGAAATTTATATTTTTTCGAAAACCCAAACATTACTCTATCCGTAAAAGGAAATTTCATATTTTTGAGGCTTTTATACTAAAACATATCAGAAATTCCCCTGGCACTAAAGAATTTTGTACCTTTTTTGACTCGCCTGAATGTTTATTGCGTCCATTTACTACAGAGCAAATGATTCCCGGGAGATTCTTGGCGTTTATATTTAGTTGAAACTACTGAATCAAAATGTGTCAAGGGAATTGATACTATAATATTACTGAAAACCGATATCACCAAATGCGTTCTTCTTAGCAAAGTGTAGTTGAACATGGCTACATGTATGAGAAATAATCCACCAAAAGTTTCTGCTAATGACTGAGCTTTGTGGTCGAAGAAAATAAATTATGAAATATTGCTCTAGTTCGAAGTTTTTATTTCAGGCTTTGGAGACTTCATTCATTTATGTATTTAGATGCTTACATTTTAAAATTCTGCTTTTTTTTTCACTGAAAAAGGAAGCTGAAATTTTTCTGTGTAATTTCCTCACATTATGTAGTTATTGAAGCGAGAAATTTCACGTATAGTGAACTTGAGTATTTTTTTCGAAAATATATTGCAGTCCAGACATGCCATAAATTATTTCGATGTAAAAAAAACCTTACTTATTCACCATGAAAGAGATAAAAGACCTCGTTTAAATTTGGAAGAGAAAACCAGCCTTCTTTATTTTGCCTCTTAGTTGCTGAGTAGCAAAATACACACGGCGTGGAAGAAGTGGTGACTAGAATGTCGCTCAGTAGTGGAAAAAACTCTAAAATTCTGCTTTTTTTTCACTGAAAAAGGAAGCTGAAATTTTTCTGTGTAATTTCCTCACATTATGTAGTTATTGAAGCGAGAAATTTCACGTATAGTGAACTTGAGTATTTTTTTCGAAAATATATTGCAGTCCAGACATGCCATAAATTATTTCGATGTAAAAAAAACCTTACTTATTCACCATGAAAGAGATAAAAGACCTTGTTTAAATTTGGAAGAGAAAACCAGCCTTCTTTATTTTGCCTCTTAGTTGCTGAGTAGCAAAATACACACGGCGTGGAAGAAGTGGTGACTAGAATGTCGCTCAGTAGTGGAAAAAACTCTAAAATTCTGCTTTTTTTTCACTGAAAAAGGAAGCTGAAATTTTTCTGTGTAATTTCCTCACAATATGTAGTTATTGAAGCGAGAAATTTCACGTATAGTGAACTTGAGTATTTTTTTCGAAAATATATTGCAGTCCAGACATGCCATAAATTATTTCGATGTAAAAAAAACCTTACTTATTCACCATGAAAGAGATAAAAGACCTTGTTTAAATTTGGAAGAGAAAACCAGCCTTCTTTATTTTGCCTCTTAGTTGCTGAGTAGCAAAATACACACGGCGTGGAAGAAGTGGTGACTAGAATGTCGCTCAGTAGTGGAAAAAACTCTAAAATTCTGCTTTTTTTTCACTGAAAAAGGAAGCTGAAAATTTTCTGTGTAATTTCCTTACATTATGTAGTTATTGAAGCGAGAAATTTCACGTATAGTGAACTTGAGTATTTTTTTCGAAAATATATTGCAGTCCAGACATGCCATAAGTTATTTCGATGCAAAAAAAAAACCTTACTTATTCACCATGAAACAGATAAAAGACCTTGTTTAAATTTGGAAGAGAAAACCAGCCTTCTTTATTTTTCTTCAGTTGCTGAGTAGCAAAATACACACGGCGTGGAAGAAGTGGTGACCAGAATGTCGCTCAGTAGTGGAAAAAACTCTAAAATTCTGCTTTTTTTTCACTGAAAAAGGAAGCTGAAATTTTTCTGTGTAATTTCCTCATATTTATGTAGTTATTGAAGCCAGAAATTTCACGTATAGTGAACTTGAGTATTCTTTTCGAAAATATATTGCAGTCCAGACATGCCATAAGTTATTTCGATGTAAAAAAAACCCTTACTTATTCACCATGAAAGAGATAAAAGACCTTGTTTAAATTTGGAAGAGAAAAACAGCCTTCTTTATTTTGCCTCAGTTGCTGAGTAGCAAAATACACACGGCGTGGAAGAAGTGGTGACTAGAATGTCGCTCAGTAGTGGAAAAAACTAAAATTCTGCTTTTATTTCACTGAAAAAGGAAGCTGAAATTTTTCTGTGTAATTTCCTCACATTTATGTAGTTATTGAAGCCAGAAATTTCACGTATAGTGAACTTGAGTATTCTTTTCGAAAATATATTGCAGTCCAGACATGCCATAAGTTATTTCGATGTAAAAAAAAACCCTTACTTATTCACCATGAAAGAGATAAAAGACCTTGTTTAAATTTGGAAGAGAAAACCAGCCTTCTTTTTTTTGCCTCAGTTGCTGAGTAGCAAAATACACACGGAGTGGAAGAAGTGGTGACCAGAATGTCGCTCAGTAGTGGGAAAAACTCTAAAAACAGAAAAACCGTGTAGGATCAACAGAGCCAACCGAACGAAATAACATAGGTGAAAGCGTGGAATAAAAAATACGAAAGCATGGAAAGCAGTGAGAAAGTTACAAAATAAATATAGTAGATAAATGAAGAAAGTGAAATTATTAGAAAGCCTTCAAGCTGAAAGAATATTTCCTTTATATAGAGGAATGTCAGCCTCCTAACTCCACTGTTTTCATGTAGCGGGATTTACTACCTCGGCTCATGAATCCGCAGGATGGCATTGCTCTCTAATATCAAAGTGGATATTTTTAATCACATTTACGTGTAATTTTCTAAGTTATTTTTACCTGAAATAATATTAATCTCTAGTGTTTGTCATCTATCAAAAAAGTAATAAAAATATTCGTTAAATTCAGGTACCTTCATCATTATCTAAAAAAAGAATCAATAGCTTTTTTGGAAGACGACTCGATAATACTTTTGGTTCCACTCTAATATTATAATATGCACTCAAACCTGTTTTTGTGCGGTGGATAGGGACCACACAAAAGAAAACGCATAAAAAAAAACGCACAAAACTTCACGAGTAGCTATAAAAAATATTTTTCGCAACGCATTTAAAAAGTATTTTTTTATGCGATGAATAGGGACCGCATAAAAAGTCTCACGTAGAAAATAACTCAAAACCTTACGAAATAACTAGCAATTAAATACTCAGCATTAAATACTTGATCTGGGCAATATCCACCTTCTTCAATAATTATTGCTAACACTTTACAATAATTTTTAGAGGCTGTTTCATTAACGGATGCAGCTTCGCCCTTTATCTTCAGATTGTGAAGTGTGTGTTGTAGCGTAATGGAAGTATGGGGTTATTTTTCCCAAGACCTCACAGTGTGCACGACACACAGCTGCGTGTATATCGGGGTATTTTTGTCAGTTCCCACAGTTTCTGAACACGTGGGGATTAAAAAACGATTCCAACAAATGCAGCCAGAGTTTTTGACCTGAAAGTTAATCCCAGGCATAGCGGTTTCTCTAACAAGTTGTAGGGGTAACTGTTTGGAAAAACAGAAACGTTTCCCATCATCGTGGAAAAGCTGTCTTTCCTAGCGATAGCTATGCGACTTTGTCACGGGAAGGTAATAAAATTTGGGCGTTAAGAAAAGCTGTCAGCCGATAATCTGCCGGCCCTCCAGGTTGTGAGAAAACGATTTCTAAGAAGACGGCGACCCCGAGTTTCAAGCCGAGAGGGAGAGACTTGGTGTTTTTGAGGAGATCGGCATGTAACATCCAGCCGAACAGACGTGTTTTTTAGGAGCTCTTGTTTGAGACCATGGGTTCCAGAGCATGTATTGTGAATCTGCACGTAAAATAATTGAATATGTCGAAAGTGTATAATGTTTAAATTTTTTTTGTAAATAAATGTTATGTTAAGTTTTTGTTTTAAAAATTGGCCTTTGCCTTTTAATTAGGACTTCGTCTTTCTTAGTCACGAATTCAATAGTAGAAATTTTAGTAACGCCTCAGAGTTGAGCCTTAGCCATCTATCGTGACGCCACATTGTCGTTGTAAAAACCCGACTAACCAGCCATTTGTAAGGTATACATAAGATTCGATTCACAAGAATCGAACTTTTGAGTGAATAAATTAAAGAAGCTGCTTGAGATATGCTAATTTCGGCATACGCGCTTGGTATAAATACCATGCAGCTTGATTAATAGAAAGGTTGTTAAGGTTGATAGATAAGCGAGTTAAGGGAGCTACTAGGTAAGCAGCTCCAGTACTATCCTGCGCTTTGTGCTTAGGGGGCCCAAAGTTTAGGTAGCAGAACTGCTGGTTTGACTCTCTAGGTTGTGAGTATTGCAAAGTGTATTTTTATTGAATGCTAATATATATTCCGTACAAGTAGTACGTATGCTTATTGCTGTAAAAGCAAATTCTATATGTGCAACGAATTCAATAAACATTGTTTCATGTATAAACTGTGTTTGTATCAAATTCATTTAGAGTGCCACTTCAAATTATATACACCCAAGTCTGGGTAGAAGTAAGCAATTCTCTATACATTGCTTGCAAAAAATTTCGGGCTTCCAATCTGAGACGATGAACTAGACGGCTCAAAATACTTCAGCTGGTTATAAAACCGTATAGCTTTCTCTTTCATTAATTCTCCGTCAATGGGGATTCGTTTTTGAGTTAATTCTTGAATCCACAATACGAGCGCCTTTTCCGTTTTCTCTATCAAAATGTTTCTTGAATACGATGCTCGTTTAGTGCTTTCGTTTGTAGTACAATTACTAGATTTATTTATTCCACCTGCACGTTTTTGCATGCCTCTTATAGTGGATTCATCTAATCCAAATTCTTTACCAACAGCTGTGGATCCTTCCCCTTCTGCTATTCGTTTTAAAATCGTAGTCTTAGTTTTTAAGGAAATTGCCTTTCTCTTCGTTTTGTTTTTGCCCTTATTCATTTTCGGGGATTATGTCTAAAAATAAAATGAAAATCCTAAAAATTTATATCTAAATAGAAAAAATAATAAATTTACCTTCGATTTACGCTTCGAAATGAATCTTATCTTAATGGTTCAGGAATATGAAAGCACTTTGAAGGACGTCAATTAAATAATGGAATTATATAATTCAATAAATATGTAATGTAATGTAATTGGCTGACGCAATACTGCATTTTATTTGCAAATCAGTATCAGTATATGTAATGAGATGAAATATCAAAAATTGAAAAAAACTAAATGGCCGATCAAACCTCCTAATTTTTTTATTGATAACTTCGTCAATTATGTTCTAATTTGATTGAAATTTTCATATACCACACAAAAAAAAATCGCACAAAAAAAGACCGCACAAAAACAGGT
>OU015497.1:29754756-29799756 GCA_907164885.2 Dolomedes plantarius
TTACAAAAGGAACAATCAAGGTTGAAAGAGACGTTGCACTTTGTACCCCGTGCGCCTGCTGGTGTTCGAAAAATTGGCGCTCTAGGGATGCGACATCGATAACAAAACATCGATGTTTCGAAACATCGATATTCAATATTAAAACATCGATGCTAATAAAACATCGCCCAAAAACCATCGATGTTTTTAAATATCGATGTTTTAGAACATCCATTTTTTGTAACTGGTTTAGTAACCTCTAACATTAATGTTACTTCGGTTAGTCGTGGGGGAGGGGGGGGGGGTTAATTTTACTCTCTGATTGGGCTGACACAAATGACAAAAACTTGGTTGCTTTGGGCTACATTGATGACTCAAAATTCTCACTGTAAATATCGCCATATTTTGCCTTCAAATGTCCAGATAAATTCGTGGCATTGCCAGAAGTTTTGAGGGACTTAAGGCAAATATTGCACTTCACCAATTTGTCAGAGGTTTTGCAAAAATATTTCCAAACGGTACTTTTGGGAGGCATCTTACTAATAATATTAACATCAACTAATATAAAACCAGAACAAAACAAAAACTTAAATGGCTGCTCTCGTGTATATACCGCTATTTATAAAATAAAACCCCATGGAAGGTTCTAGAGTGTCAGGAACATTCCAAGCGCTCTGATTGATTCATTGGTTGTTGATTGCCATTTGTCTGTTTGTTAAGGAATCGTTCCCCCTTTTGAATTCGTCCTTTTCAGAATTCAGTCTTACATTTAATGAGTGTGAAAATTATGCTACGTAGTAATTTTTTTTTTATTATGGTACTTTTTCATTATAAAAAAAACATCGAGCACAAAACATCGATGTTGAAACAACATCGTCTTCAATAAATCGATGTTTCAAACATCGATGTTTTTATGAAAACATAGATGTTTTGAAAACATCGACATCGATGTCGCATCCCTATGGCGCTCCCGCTGAAGAGTTAAAAAAAATTCCAATTACACACACAATCTTTTGGGCAAAAGTATGCATACAATACGATAGAATTATAAAACTGCGATAAATATTTTCCATATCAGGTATAATTGAAATATAAATATAACATATATAAATACAAACGCATAGAATGCATGGAGTATTGGAATGTACATATTCAGAAAGGTATCAAGATTAAAGGTAGATAAGACGATTAAGAAATTTACTAGATAGCGTGAAAACACTTTCGAAACTTTCAGAACGAAAATATGGCCCTCAATAAAAGAGTGCATTTGGTTTCGTGGGATAAACAAACTGAGAAGAAAACATCGGTATTATGACGTTCCGCAAGAAATGCAACAATTTCTAAAAATAAATAATCCTTGGGACATTTAAGAGAATTCCACAGGAAATTTATTAAGAAAGACTTTTTGTAAGAAAATGATATCAAATCTTACATTTAGTACGACATTATATTCGGCCCAGATCCCAATTTTTCGAATTTAGATTGCTTTTAGTTTAATCCTAATAAACCCTTGTAGTGGTGAAATAAATATGGTCAGCTATATGCTACTTAATTAGGTTACTGACTAGCTATTCTTCGGAAGTTCAATGATAAGAAAATAAAAATTCAATTACAAACTATAGCAAGAGCTTACAAAAGCAAAATCTGTTCGCATAGAAGAGTCACATACTTGCAGCTCGCACCACTTAATACTACCGATAAACTGACAATCTCTCGCTCGTTTTCACTTTCGTTAACTAATTCTTGCACTTTACACTCAGGTTCAGGTATTTCAACTTGTCGGAGCTCCAAGGTCTGTAGGACTTTATCTTCAATTGTAAAATTATGCATCAGAAATATATTTGCTCAGCAGGTAATTAAATATCATAAATAGGCCCTTATCAGTAAAAACATAATACAAGTAAAATAAGTAATAGTAAAATAAAAGCAAACGCCAGGAATCGCACCCGGGAGAAAAAATTACAAGGCTCACGCGCATCTACTGGGTCAGAGGTGCCACAGTTATTTAAGAAAAATGAGGAAGATATTCGCACTGAGATTATAGTAAAGTTCTAGGGGGTTGGTAAAAATACAAGAGGGAAGAGTATAAAAATAAGAATAAGTAAGCAAGATAGAAGAGACAGTGTTAGCTCTTAAGAAGACACGCCCGAGGGCGTTTGCGGTTAGCACGGTGGGAGTAGTCATAGTCGGGAAATTCAGCTATAATCTCATTGCGAATGTTAGGAATATTATCAAAAAAATTCTTAGAGAGTTTAAGTGCAGTTTCCTTGAAGGAAAGGATGCTAAAGTCTCGTCGTATGGTTTCATTAGACATATAACGGATAGCTCGGCGAATACGTCTGAGAGTCAAGTTCTGGATGACCTTCAGTGCACTTTACACTAAGCCTTCCTTTTCACTATATATAGTTTCTCGCTGGCATGTTTCGGCCAACATCGAAGTCAATTCAGACCTAATATACTTAGCTTAGCTATGTTCACATTTTAAGTTTACTTTGGAGTTTACATTAGTTACCTTAAGTTCCGTTAGTTACGAATATTTTGCGTTAAAATCAAGGAATCAGGCCATTAAAATCGGAATTGTTTAAGATAAAAATTAAAAATATGTTTATCACTTATTGCAAGTTTGTGATTAATAATGCAAGTTAATAAGTTTTATCTTTATTTTAACTTTACAGTAGCTGATTTTATGAAACATTTAAAAAATAGTCAAAGAAATTTTCAGCCATTAATAGCAGAGATAAAGTTGCATAGTTTTATCTTTCATTGCATGCAAATGTATTTTGTAAAAGGTAAAAATATATTATATATGTAGTGTTGCGAAGATGAAAGTAAAGCATAAATTATGCTTTAAGAATATTATTATCATCAGGGAGGGTTGGGGTAAACTTAATGCACCAATACATCTAGAATTCTATTGTAACTCTTCGCAAATGAACTATGTATTATATTAAAAAGGAAATTTAAATTTAATTTGAAAACAATATATATATTTTGACCCGAAAATGTATGCATACAAAAGTTTGCTACCAAGAAATATGTTGGTGTTTGTCAACTTAAGCAGAAAAAAAAAATATTTTATATTTGAAACGTTAAGTATGCTAGTTTGAGAGAAGTTTTACTGACAAATATTAATCAGTTTCCACTTTTAATTGCGATTGCGATTAGACACTATTTTTTACGGAGTTTAATAAAACGTAAATAGCAAAAATAAAAGACAGGAGTAAGAAATTATGAATATCAAACAGATTTTCCTATCTGCAAAATGTGAGAAGAAAACCATCTTTTCTGAAGAGACTTTTATTATCTAAATAATAGCATAATTACAACTGAACTCAATAACTTGTTATGTTTATGTTCATTATGGCGAGGTTTTCCAAATTACGATTCATCTATATATATAAAACAGTTCCGTCTCTGACTGACAGATAACGCACATATCAAACCGCTGTACCTAAAGGGCTGACATTTTCCATAGCGATTCTTCTTATAGTGCACGGGTCCACTAAGAAAGATTTTTGAAAAATTCTCCTTAGATTTTTTAAAATTAAATTTTTAAGCTGGTTTTGTAACATATTTTAAAGTTTGCATTTAAAATAATAATCCGAGGGTTATAAAATTTATATCACGAAATAGATCATAAAAATTCCTTTAAAATGAAATCTTTTTCGAATCTTTACCTCCATTTTTTTATATTTGGTGAATTTTTAATGATTTATTTTTAGAATTTTATTTATTAAATGCTTATCACTTGGTTTCTTCTCTTTACGTGATACTTTAAATTAATTTTGCGTCACGTGCATAACAACGAAATAAATTGACAAAAATATATTGAAATAAGGTAAAAGATAAAATTTCACCACTAGACTAATGTAGAATGAAGTTTTTAAAGAATTTAATTCAAATGAGTATGTTTTATTGGTATTAAACATACAAATTAATTGCATACATTGACCGTTGTATTTAATTTGAACAAATACAACGGTCATGAATATTTTCTTCTACATTATTTTGTCTATAAATATATATATATATATATATATATATATATATATATATATATTTGCATTAATTGCATACATTGACCGTTGTATTTAATTTGAATGTACTCCGTAGCGAAGCACGGGTATTCAGCTAGTTAAGTATAAGATATATTTTCAAGATACTAATTGATGACAAGATAGTGTTCTTTAAATGTCAAGTGATGTTTCGTAGTTATTAAAGTTTGAATCTTAAGTTTCACCGCCTTTACCGTATAATAATAGTCCAGAAACTTACGAAATCAAAAAATGCCCTAAATAAAGAAAAACTTGGAGATGAGTTAGACTGAGTAAAGCTGTGTAATGCGTACCTTTATGAATAATGGTTTCCGTTCGTTTTATAAAAAACTTTATCCGCAATGTTTGAGACAGCCTTATGTAATGGTACTCTTAAGTAAGACATACAATCCATCTTCTATTAGCACTTCTTTTCGGTATGAAAAATTTGTGCCGTCTGCTGGATAGTAAGTTATCAACTGAATTTTGCAAACTAAAGAAAAATGTAGCGTTAACGTGGAAAGTTGGTATAAAATATATTTGTTTAAAAAGTGTGTTATTGGTTCTTCTCTTCAGGCGTTAATAAAGAAAACTCGACGTAACGAATGTTTCGATTTTAGGAGTATCTATGGTTGCACCTTTGGCATTTGTTAGAGCGAAATTTTCCTTTTTTTTATGATGTACAATATTTTATGATGTTTGCAATGACACTAGAAAAATGACAGAAGGAATGACTTTTATCCTAAAATTTAGGATACTAGCTAATAAAGGTGCTACGATGGAATGGACAGCTTCAGTCAGTAAAATAAGAATGCTAGAAGGAACTCGTTAGTTTACTATCACTGATGTTATACAAGGTGCGCCCATAAAGTAACCGGACAATTTTTTATAAATGAGAAAAATATTACTCACCTTCAAATAAATTTATCTCCTTCAAAATAATCGCCAAAGGAGGCTATACAATTTTTCCGACGTTTCTTCAAGTCATCGAAACACTGTTTACAGGCGTTGGAAATCACCGTTCGCAAAATACGCGTAACATTTGGTTTAAAATTCGAGACGTTTTCAAATATCTGTCCTTTCATGGATTTTGCATTTTTTGATTACAAAGGACTTATTCACCGCGAATTTGTTCCTGAAAATCAAACAATTAATCAGTATTTTTACAAGGGGGCGCTTTTTCGATTAAGAAACGGGATAAGACGATTTAGGAAGGAACTGTTTGATTCTGGGAAATGGTTTCTTTTACACAATAATGCTAGGCCCCATACAGCAATTTCTGTACAACAATATCTTGCTAAGCATTCAATTACAGTGATAAATCCCCCACTATATTCTCCCGACTTATCGCCAGCTAATTTTTTTTATTTTTCCGAAGCTTAAGATGGCCATGAAAGGACAGAGATTTGAAAACGTCTCGGATATTAAATCAAATGTTACGCGTATTTTGCGAACGGTTAGTTCCAACGCCTATAAACAGTTTTTCGATGACTTGAAGAAAAGTCGGAAAAATTGTATAGACTCCTTTAACGATTATTTTGAAGGAGATAAATTTATTTGAAGGTGAGTAATATTTTTCTTATTTATAAAAAAATTGTCCGGTTACTTTATGGGCGCACCTTGTATTTGCGAGAAATTATCACTCGTACTGCCACTATTTGTCGTATTAATGCCTCTTGTTTTGTGGATGCAAAATTCCAGGATAAAGCTTGAACTATGGATTCATTACTCGAAAATCGATGCTAAAAATGCTCTCTAACGCAAACTCTGCCACAGGACGATCAGCTCAGAAAATGGACAACAGATAGGACGAAGGGGTGAAACGGTTTTATGCTTACTCTACGCCAGGGGTCCCCGAACTTTTTATCCCGTCGACCCCTTTATAGAATATTTTCCTTCTTATCAGCCCCCAGATTAAGTATTTAACAAAAACATGAAATCATTTTGCATTTCTTATGTTAAGGGGACAGTGGACCTTCAAACCTAACTTTTTTTTGTTTTGAATGGATTTGCTTCAAATTTGAATATGTGATTAGTACCATAGATATGTAAAAGTGGTTAAAATTTAATGGAGAAATATTAATAATTTATGAATTATGAATTATATCAAAAATTGGCCTGATTAAAAATTTTCCATGCGCATTTCTTTTGCATATAATATGGTAATTTTTATTTACAGGATACCTTATAGAACTAACAATGAAACTTATTGCTTATTTTAAGCATTCATTGAAAATATAAAGAGAAAAAAATAATAATAATGAAAACACCCTTTTTATTACGCAAAATACCTATAAATCATTTGTCAAGTACAAAATTTAGAAATTTTGAGCTACGAAGCATAATTGTTTTCAATAAGTTTTATTTGAAGTAAAGTTAAGTATATAAAACTTAAATTTCAAAGCAATACGATAATTTGAAATGCGCCTGGAGCAGTTTGAATATTCGTTTGACATGAAAATTTTTACTTTGAGAAACACACATTTAAAGTTATTGCTATTAGTAACCACATAATATCTAAATTAAATACAAATTCCTAAAACTAGGAAAGTAATCTCAGAAATTAAAAATTCTTTTTGCAACACATTCCTACTCGTCCGTAGTTTCACAATTCAATAAAATTTTAAAAAATTGAATTTTTGGACAAATTTCACAATTTTGAAAGTCCACTGTCCCCTTAAGCAATAAGGAGACCTGCATAGCAACCCAGCGAAAGGATTGATAGTTCCCATATCTTATAAAATCGACACAATAACATTAACAGAAAAGGGCGATATTCTTTCCTGTTATTTTAATCTTAAAAAATAATAACAAAATTATGGATAAATAGAAATTTGCCTATAGTTCTTAAATCGTACGTGTCATATTACGTAAAATACATAATAATTGTTGAAAATATAACATAAATTCAGAATTTCTCTCAGAGTGCAGAGTTGCCATATTTTGCTAACAATAGATATTTAGAATTGGAAGGAATTATAATTATATCTAAATTTTATCTATTCAGTACCATTAGATAGGAAAAAGCTAAAAAAAAGCATCTTAATTTAATGATTTTCGATATATTACGATATTTTCTCCGTCAAGAACAAAATATCTACATTTAGATATAAAATACTTAGTGTGACAACCCTACTAGAGTGTAACAGTGCAACGTATCTCTGTGTAGAATGAACCAACAGCGTTCATAACATGTTTGCAATACTAGTACCGTTGCCAGATGCGTGAAAACAAAGTAACACATGCTATAAGCAGCGTAGGCTAAGGTAAAACTCAAGCTATAACTAGGGTAGTCAGTAGTTGATCATATCCGTATTTCGAATTTTTATTGGAATATTCTATTTTTTTCCTAGAAAGTTTAATTGATCCTCTTTGGTATTAATCGACCCCCTTTCAACCTTCGAAAATTCATCGACCCCTAGAGAACTCTTATCGACCCCAAGGGGTCCATATCGACCACTTTGGGGACCCCTGCTCTACACCAACGGCGACGGAGACAAAAATCATGTATCTTCGTTGTTGCGCATGCGTATTACAAACAAATTTTCACTCCCCACGGTTCGTCTTCGTCTCTGGTCTCTGGGGTTTCAAGTTGGGAAAAGTTCAACTTTTGTCTCTGCCGCCATGCTCGACAGCCAATCAGAATAGAAAGAGAAGACTATGCGCATGCGCAAATAAATTGCCTCTTCTCCACGTCTCCTAGCGGTGTGAAGGCTTTTATGACAGCCACAGAGACAGGTGGCAAAATGTGTCTGTCTTTCGTTGCTGTCGCCGTTGGTGTGGAGTAAGCATAAGCCTGATCTCGAACTCGACGCGGATTTGTTCGCTATATCTTAGGATAGTGTTAAGGCCCTGGACCCCCTAACTGTAGAGTTTGTAATGTAGACATAAAAATTTGAAAAACATTTAAGTAAAATAGAACTCTGTGGAAAAAAAGGATAATTTTTTTAATAGTTTATTTAATGTTAATTTATAAACACTTCTTTCCTCTTTAAAATCGCTTGAATCATTTGGGTTAGGATATTAAAACCGAGTATGAATTCACCTATAACGGAACAATAACTCTTCTCCCTCCCCCTTTTACGTGATTTTTTTATAATTATCAAAATAGAAAATTTACACACGTAAAAAATCATTTACATGTGCGTAACATTGTTTCGCCCATGGTGCTTTTCATGGGCGTCAGATTGTGTTTTTTTATGCAACATTGTTTTACGCTTTTCGAGAACGTAAGCTTGTTTAGTCTTTTCATGTACCTAAGACAGTAAATGCCCAGGGAAAGCATTAAATGGACGTTTATATTTTTCAAATTTATATGTATAGAGCTAAAGGTTAAATACTATTATGTTGTTACTTACATTGTTTTATTTTTACGATAATTTTTATTTTTGCATTATATATTTTTTATTTAAATGGTTGTCTTGAATAGTTACTTTGTGCTTGGTTGTGAATCGGGGAGTCTAACACTCCGTTTATTTAAGTGTATGTTAGAAAGAACAGATGCTACAATGAATAAGTTTTCAGAACCGTTTATCTCCCTTCTAGATAACTTCCAATACGTATAACAGAATAGTGTTCTATTTTACGAGGAAGAAAACTTAATATTTTGAGATAACTACACTAAACTTTACTATGTATCTTTAATGTGTCTGTTAATTGCAAAATTCTCAACAGATGTAAAGTTTAATTACTATATCCTAAGAAAAGAAACACATTATAATCTCCTTACTTTATTAACTAACAGGAAATATTATTCAAGTTAATCCTATCTTCCAATTTATTTTTCCTTCCTATAAGAATATTTTCATTTTCGAGGTCGTAATTACCGCCTGCATTGCCTTTTATGCCCTGCGAAATATTTTCCAAATATAAGTTCATGATATTTAACAAAGCTTTGTTTACTGTCTGACAAACTCTTTTACGGCTGTCTACCAACTGCCCAAAGCCGATAGAACTTAATTTTGAGAGAGGTGAAAGGAGGAGATTTTTAAGTTAATTTAAACTATCTGATGTGAAACACAGTTTGGATAATTACCACAGACTTAACAGATTTTGTGAAGCTAGTTCATTATGTATCAACGCCAGCAGTGCCGGTCATTTCATTTCCTTTCCGCGTGGTTCGAAGGATACGTTTTATAATTTCATATATATATATTTTAGAATGAGAATGTTTATTGTTAATAAACAAATGTTCAAATATGCTCAACCATTTCTTGAAGCATAACCTATTTCTAAATAAATTTAATTTCAGATAGTAACTAAATAGCACTATAAAACTGCATTAAACATAGGCTTCAAAGAGGGGAGACGTTTGCAAAGAAATCTCTAACATACTAATCAGACATGAATCTCCTTTTTTTCTTAATTTTTGCTGCTCAGAAAGTCATAGCTGTCTAAACGATGGAGAAAATTTAATTCGATAATATTTCCTCTACGTTATGATAGGTTATCAAGTCCATCCATGGCCTATCCAGGCCATTTCCTCAATATTCCAAAATATTAAGGAAAGGGACGCTTGTCTTTCAAATAGAGGCGAAAATTTAGAAGATTATAAAATTGCCCACCATTAAGCACGCCTTTAAACCCCTATCAGACGGTAAAAATCCGCGTAATACAACAGTATTACTTTAGCCGCAATACGGCTATCGTAAACAGTAAGCATTTCCCTTGGTCAATGAAAAAAGAGAAAGCACCCCTTCATGTACGAAAACTACTCCATCTGATTAACCACCCCTCATACCTCTTTGCAACCCTACGTGTTCTGTTGCGCGGATTTTCGTCATTTGATAGGGGATTAAGGGGGATCAGCCCTTGTTGTCTTAGTCATGCTGAGGAGCACGCAACAAGGGTAAGACCTAGATCCATGAATGCTGAGTACGCTGTTTAAGTTTTAACGAGTCTTAAATCTTAATGAGCTAGAAATCTTAAACGAGCTAACTTTGAAGAGACTTTTCTGATCTCATATGAGAATATTACGAGGTGAAACTATTGTAGTTTGCAAGCTGAACCAAAAACCTCCTCAGAAGTTTCTATGAATTATATATTTTAAATGCAAAAGCCTACGTTGCGATTTCAGTTTGCTAAAGATTTCATGGGTTTGATGCATTTAGCAGAATTTTATCAACACTCCCAACATATCAATAAAGCAGGTAATTAATACCTTACAACGAATGATAACTACCATCATGCTTTTGAAGCTTCCAGATTTAGCTGTTAACTCCAGGGACTTTGTAGGTACAAAGAGAGGAAGAATGAAGTTTTGAAAACTTTCGAAGGATCTTAGTGCTCAAAAATAGGATTTTAGTTCCTGAAACATTATAGAAGAAGGCATAAAAACATGACACTTTTTAAACTCCTTATACAATTGCATATGTTGTTGTTGTTGTTGTTACTAATACCAGATTGTCTAGCAAGACTAGACAATCTCCATGAAACCGAAAATTTCTAAAAAGTCTAAAAACAGTTAGGGTCCTGAAGGACTTCGTCCTTTGTAAAACCCCAAACAAGCCAAACGATGTGCAGGGGAGGCCATGTCGGCAGAGCACCAGTGACACTCCGGGAAGATCTTCTGACCCTGCTGAAAAGTGAGTGCTCTAATATGGCCACCCATGAAGCGCGAGAAGACTGTTTGATATTTTCTAGGCATGAGCTGGAAAGACCCAACTAGACTAGGTAACTCTAGTTAGGTCTTTCCATGAGCTGGAAAGACCCAACTAGACTAGGTAACTCTAGTTAGGTCTTTCCATGAGCTGGAGAGACCCAACTAGACTTCTTCCAAAGTACCATGGGTTGTAGGGAGTTCTCCCAAAATGGTTATGTTCTGTTTTCTTAAGGGAGCAAATCTCGCTAAAAGTAAGAGCCCTTCAAGGTCTCACACGCTCCTCCGTAGCAGTCCTGGTTAAAAAGTCGGCCCATTCATTACCGTCAATTCCAACGTGAGAAGGAATCCACTGAAAATGGATAGTGTGTCCAGAAGAAGGCCGGTCAAGAAGATCTAATATGTCCAGGCTAGTCTGGTTCCCCAATAATAGTCCAAATAGAGAGGTGCTGAATTGAAGCACGGCTACAGTTAAAATCCAGACATCGTGAAATCGATCCTCAACTTGATACGCATATTGCAAGCCCATCTTGATATCAATTACCTCTGATCTAAAAACCGAACAGAAATCCGAATTTTTAATCTTAAATTCCACAGCACCGGTAGGAGTTGGTATGTGCACTCCACTACCAGAAATTCCCCCATTATCCCTGCTGCCATCGGTATATATCTTCAAAGAAGATTGAGGGATTCTATGGAATCCCTCAATACAATTGTATATAAATTTTCCATAAAGCAAGTCTTGTTTTGTTATAACTATATGGTTCTGTTTTTTATTTACCCTGTGAATCCTCTAACGGTCCAGGCACACTATAAAGTAAGAGGCATAAATATAAATAATTCCTTTATTTTATACGTAGAGGTAGGCTAACATAGACCGACTTGGGGCTTCAAATAATAACATAACAGTATCGCAACTTGCGGTACTAAGAAACTGAACTTTAAAGTCGTAATGAACCCTTTCAGGCAGAATATACGTTCACTAACAATACCCGTAACCATCGGGCTCTGAAATAACTATCGAAATCGTGCAGCCACCTAGGCTAAATACTAATACGTGCTCTATCAGTTAAATACCGCTATCACCTTCAATCTAACTTTTCTCGACTCTTTCGTATCTCTACTAATAGCGTAACGCACTACCGTACAAATCTCCACTCCCTTCTTGGGCTCTTGCCAACTCAGCGTGTGTCACTTAAATAGACCAGACACCTGCTCCGAACTTACTTCGACTGGCCTGCACTGCGCAGCTACCAAAAATTTGCATCTGAGCAACACGCAAACCCTACATAACCTGCTCAAAATTTCAATCTTTTTGGTTTACGTGAGAAACTAATTCCTTTCTAAGAATCTACTACAGCATAATCAAAAACATGTAATGCGATTACCAGTTCAAGTGTGTTTGTCTCCACTCTTTCTATTTTAAAATAATTTTTTAGCAAAAAAAAAAATATTTATAAAGGTTTATGACAATGAGATAAAACGGGAAGTAACAAATTAGCTTAATTATATCTGAATATGAGAATATCCTTCTTTATAGAAATAAAAGTATCTAAGAACTTAAGTGTTATTTATACAAAGAAATAATGTCTGAAAAGAAGAAAATTGAAGAACACGTAATATGGCTTTCTTTGCTTTAATTGTACTTCCTTTAATTCCTCAAGTACCCTCTTTCACTGCTTATTTAAATCAAGTGTTTCATTTGATATTTACATTAGAAATTTGGTATTTTTCTTTACCAAGGGAAGCTTTTTGTATTCATAACACTTAGTTACGTTTTAATGGAAATTTTAAATTAGCTGAGGATGCAAATATCTTTTCAAAAAAACAGAAATATTTTAATGTTTGTGTATTGCTTCCGTAAATAAGCGAACTCATTTGCAAGAAAAATACTAAGAGGTAAAAAAAAAAATGCAATTATTCTCAAGAAAAAGCACAAAAGCCTAAATAAAGTAAATATAAAAAAAAATATTTTTTTTAACAAAAGTAGAATATTCCACGAAAAAGAAAAAAACCGTAATTACAAATTTTACTCTATAGGAAGGATTTTTCGTAACTAGCTATGAAAAATGGTTACCATTTCTATAAAGACCCATGTATTAGTGTTTAAAGATATTTACAGTTATCACTATCTTACTGATAATGCTGAAGCTGCATGTGGGACTAATTTCCATGTAATAACATTCAGAATGAGTTTAAAAGCTAAAAAGGAAGGAGTAGTAAAATAACAAAACAAAATTTCGCATTATATAATTTCGAGAGGTGTAGTTAACGGCTAATGCCATTTTTCGGTATTGGAGCTGTGCTTGTGATACAGTACTATGAAATTGCAAAAATAATGGAGTAAAATTAGATTAATATTAAAAGGAAGAAATGTGGAAATACCACCATGTGTTAAGTATTACAACTAATTTATTGTTAGAATGGAAATATCCAGTAAGATATTCCACATCATATTTCTCAACTCTTGCTTGAGAGGATTTTCTGGGTAGCATCAACATTAAGAGGCAACATTATTAGCCACTGTATGGCAATGCTTTGATAGATAAAAAAAGAAAATTAAGGAAACTTAGTATCGGAAGATAGTGATGATACGTGACTTAAAAACCCAAAAATGAAAAGATAACACTTACAAACAGTGATTTTTTTTTAAATTAAGAAGGATAATAGGCCGTTACAGTTGATTAGTTTCACTGTGAAACCGCAAATTTCTCGAAAATAAAAGATGCTCAATTTTTTTTCGTTGCATATTTATCATCAGCAACATGTCTAATAGTCGTTTTTGATATCAATTTAGCAATTAAACAAAATGTAGTGAACTTTAAAGGAAAAACATTGTAGACGAAGGTATTGAAATTCTCAAAAAAAACCCTCAATAATATTCATAAAATAGTGTTATGATTCACTACAATTAATTATATATTATAGTTTTATTTCAGAGGAAATCCATTTGGGGAACAATGAGCTAGTTTAGACCAAACAAGTGACAGAAAAGAAATGAATGAGTGTTTACTAACTACAAATGCATTAATTTTTAATTTCAGCTTATCGTTTCGTTTCGGCATTTGTGGGATGTAGAGAGGAATATCATGCTTAACCCTTTCAGGGGCGAAAACCTCCTCCGTTTGATAAACCGATTTTTTTCCCGTTTTTTTTTTTAACCAAAGGAATCTTGAAAATTTTTCTAATTAAAGGTTGCAAAATGTTTTTACTTCTTTAAACTGATAACAGATGGCAGTACTAACAATTTTTTGCTCATTTAACTGGAATACATTGAATGCAAGAGGAAAAAAAGACTAGATTTAGGTGTTTGCACTGTGCAAACGGCGCCCCTCAAAGGGTTAAAAGATAACAAAATAACTTACAAATTTGTCAAATCAATAAGTCTACCTTATATTAGAAATCTACCATATATTAGAATTAATAATTTTTAGCTTACCAGTCAGCTTCTTTGCTTTAAAATATTCAGTGACTTCAAAGGTCAGAAACAATTTTCATCTAGCTTTCAGCCGAAATTCTACACATGCAGCAAATTTCTGACCTGCTAGGTTATTAGGGAAGACTGGAATACGGAAATACCTCGTATACGAAACAAGAGGAATGCGTTCGATGAAGCAATGTATCTGGATATGAAAGGGCGTTGTATTCACGTTAGATTCCACGGAAACCCTATCGGTTAATTATGTCTCTATTCATTACTAGGGATTATAATTTCTAGAGACCAGTATTTAGAAATTAACCATGATAATAAGACTCCTTACTGTACTTGTGCAAGTTATTTCGTGAGGAGCCTCAAGAAACTTGATGTTACAAAAGCTATTGATCAAAATAATTTAATGAAAAGTTATAAGTAAAAATAGTACCTAAACAGTAAATCCTTTATACCATGCTCCCAATAATTTTGTTGGTTCTAGGTCGGTAAAATGAAATGCTAAATTTCTTAGGACTCTCTCAATGAAAAGAGAGCTATCTTTCGTGATATTATTTATTTTTAATTTTTTTAACGTAGGATTACGTTCCTCCATAACGGTCCTCCGGAAAGCTAAATTTCAGACGCTAAAATCATCTGTCATCGCGAGTTATAATTTTGGCAGCGTGCCAAACCCAGTCTGTAGCGCTTGGGCAAGCAGCAAACAGTTAAAGAAAAAGTACCAAAATGCGTCAAAATTTTGACATATACATGTATATATATATATATAATTATATACATACGTACATATATATACATATATACATAACACATACATACATATATACATACAAAAGAGATAAGCGACGATAAATAATCCTACCTTAATAACCCGCGATAGTTTCGTTAGAAGAGACTACCGGAAATATTTACTTTTTACATTTTTTATTTTATTTACAGTTCGCAAAAAGTTTAGAACAAGTTTACAAAAAAGAAACCAACTATTTTCATGGGAAACTGTAAATGTTAAAGATTTTTAAAATTTTTATTTTTTTCCAATGGCTGGGAGCTAAGCGATACTCTTTTCCCAGGAGAAGCAAAGAGTGTGTGACCACTTGGCCGCATGCATTGCATGCATTGACCCGGATGCACCACAGGGGGTGGGTACATGCTACAACCGTTTGGTCCCGTAATTTTGAACTGAGTCAAGTGACGAGACCGGAACAATTGACCCCGCTTCTCCAGAGGTAATATTTGGGAACTTGAAGAACACTGCAGCTACGACATATTTTTTCAGTGTACCAGCCACCATTAGTGTACACGTCGGTGATTTTGTCAGCGTCGGGTATCGAACTAGCAACTTGCAGATAACTGGTTCGACGCCTTTGCTAACCGGGCCACCGCACCCATATTAATTGTTTAAAGAATTAAGAATCAGGCATGATTATCTTGAAGAATTAGAGAGTTCTTGATGATATTCATACTTGATAGTTTTTGAGTTTCATGAAATCATCAAATGTGATCTTGTCAGATGAATTTGTTTTTAAAAATTTAACTGGTGTTTGAAGCGATATTATGAAAGAACTTGACATTTAGCTTGCGTTTAGATCGCGCATAGGGAAAATAGGACAAATTTACAACCTTTAAAACGTCACAGAAGTAGTGAAACATTTTCATCAACAAATTGGTACGAAATAGATACATACGTATAAACGAGACAAATTTAGCAAAAGTGTCTTATTTATTGCTTGCTGTATGTATTTGAGAAAAGACAAAAATTTAAAACTGATTGGGAAAATATTTACGAACAAAAAATAAATTCGTTCTACGGGGTTAAACTCGCCACAGCGATGTGAGTACTTGATTTATTGTGAAACTAGAAGGTAACCCGTCATTTTGACGTCATAATACTAATAATGACGTCATAATGGAAAAAGTATATGAAAGTTAAAAAATATCCCGAATTATCTAACAATATTGCATTTAATCCACACCTTGTAAAAGCAAACCCTTTCATTATTTTTTATTTATTTAGTTTTTCATACGATTGGAGTAGTAGACTGCCATCCAACCCGTCATTTTGACGTCATAATACTAATAATGACGTCATAATGGTAAAAGTATATGAAAGTTAAAAAATATCCCGAATTATCTAACAATATTGCATTTAATCCACACCCTGTAAAAGCAAACTCTTTGATTATTTTTTATTTATTTAGTTTTTCATGCGATTGAAGTAGTAGACTGCCATCCAGTTTTTTACAGTTCACTACGCGATATGAATACTTGAGCTACTTGATTCATTCACATTCAAGTTTGTTTACTTTCAGAATTCATTGCAAAAGTAAACAGATTTTTAAAAACTGTTAAATATACAGCTAAAAGCATCCAATTTTTTTTAGTTCTGAATGTTTTATAGAAAAATAGGCTGAACAAACGTGATTTGATGGAGAAGATATTAGTTTTTAGGTAAGAAAAAATTCTGATCCACATCTGAAATTGAAATTAAGCCTAACCGGCTGTTTGTTTGCTGAGGGCTTCAATTGAAAGATGAGTACAGCCCGGAAGTGTTATACAGAGACAACGGCTATTATATATATAATGATCCATTTGGAGCGATAAAGGCCTTTTTTATGATTTCAATGATCCACTTTGAGTGACCAAAGAAAACAATAGATGGCGCAATTCGGAATGCATGTCCGCTCTAAGATAAAGAATTGATTGATTTTCTTCCATCATTGTGCTTGAAAAATGGGCATTTTTTATATTGATTAGAAAACGCAAATGTAATATTTGATGTCTAGACATTAATATTGAATGTTTTTGCTGACTGGGTCTTTTCTACCAAAAATGAATATCAGCACCAACTGAGCTTCCCTTTAAAAATCATGAAATACGAAACCGCATCTAAAGTCGTGTGGTAATGGTAACCGCGGATCTTTATTTTTAAACTTTTTATAAATGAATTCTTTGCTCAGCGGTTGACAGTATCACTGTAAAATCTCTTAATGCCATAACCCTCAACTTCATCAATGAGTTGGGATCTTCAAAACACGAGACATAATTATGTCATTAAAAAAAAGCAGAATTTTTTAAAAACTTGGATTTAAATACTACTCTACTATTAAATGAAAAAAATCCTACACAAGGGTAAAATTTTCTATCTTGAGAACAAAAATTATAAACAAAAAAATAGATTTGAAATACGATACAAGATTTTTTGTTATTCTCGTTAAAAAATTTAAACATTGTATACCAAATATTAACTTCTCCTATAAAAAAAATAATGGATGAAATTTTAAGTACAGCTAAAAAATTTCATTCCAAATGAAATCCATTTCAAACTTTCAAGTTACATAGTATTTACGTTTTAATACTTGAAGTTGGTTCTCCAATTCAGTAAACTCACTATAAAAATCTCAACGACATATGAGTTATTTAACACACATGTTTCGATAACTCAGTAACGATAACTCGGTAGTACTTTAAACGCACCTACATCCGCGTTCAAAAACACGTGTAGTGGTTTGTTTAACTCACCTCTAACAATAACCTACGCGATGTGGGTTGCAGAACCCACTTATTCCGGCGACTGACCGACTTTTTTTTTCTCTGTGCAGTATTCACAAACTCTCTGAGAATTGTGTTTTTCTTTCATAGTCATTTAAGGTCCACCGTATGGCCCGTTGCACACACGACGTTTTTATCCGTGGCGGAAATTTTCCGTCGACGTCGTTCCAACAGTAGACCACAGAAATCAACTGGAGCTTGCACACTGGGCGGGAAAAAAAAAATGATCGGTAAATTTTCCGTCGACGGTAGCTTGTGCTGCTGTCGAGTGCCACTGTCCGCCGGCGTATGTTTTGACTACTGTTGGAACGACGTCGACAGATTTTTTCTGCCACGGATAAAAACGCCGTGTGTGCAACGGGCCTATCCTAGCGGTTATCACGCCTGTGGAATATATGAATCCAAAGGTCTTTGCAGGAAAAAGGACAAACCTCTGAATATTCCACAACTTGAAGAAAGTGGACACAAAGATATTGAATTGACATTGCATTCGACTTTCATTATCGAATAAAAAAAACAAATCTGAAGTTAAAATCTAAATGCAAATGTCTTTCAGTAGTAAATACAGAGTTTCTAAGAAAGAATAAAGGTTCGAACAGATGCGATGAGGTCGTAATACTCCCCGGTCCCCGTGAGCTTCAAGCTACCGGTGTATATGAGCTAAAGGAAAGAGGTATAAATTACCTGGGTCCAGTGTCGACTCTCGTAACCCTGCCTAAATTTAATGTCTCTTAAATTATGACAAGTTTATTCTTCACGAAGAACAATTTTAGGTGAGAAGAACGATTGTTATTTCATAATTGAACTTTAAAAATGTTATGCTTTATAACCAATTGTGAACTACAATGCATTGTTAGATTGTTTGGTGGCAATTTATCCATAATTATTCTTTTCAGTTTTGAGCTTTTTTTTTAGCTAAGCTTTAGTTCAGTTTAGTTGTTCACATGAAATATTTAATGAACTAGCAGTTTCTTCTCCTTAAAAGAAAAATTAAAAACGAGGACTTCTATAAAGAGTTCCCATTTATAACACTAGATATCGATTCTTTACTTTTGTTGTGTAGAGAAATATTATGTCAAGAGATGGCGTTGCAAGCTCATAGTTTGATTTTATTCTCAAATGTTTGGAATTTAGAATTTCGTCTCTCTTCTTGTTGTTGCTAGAGTGATGAATCAGTTTAGAATGTAGTTTTCTTTGAAGGGGATTAAGATCCCATAATATGTCTATTTTGTTGAATTTAGGTAATTTTGAGGCTTTCCAGCCTATTATCATCTTCTTGTAAATATGTAAATATATTAAATTCATTAAAAACAGGCAAAAATGATTTAAACTTTTCACCACTTTCGTTTTGAAGTTTCTCACTCTTTAGTTTAGTTTCTAGTAGAACATAGTAGTCAAATTTCTTCAGTTGTTCATCTCAGTAGAATATTTAAATACATTTATCATAATTCCGCTGTTTAGAAATATTAAATTTTAAAAAGGGTGATATGTATAGTTTTAATGCTGATCACTACAGAGAAATATTTAAGTTATGTTCGTCACTCTATATTACCAACTCTTCATTTTCTGAAGGAAATTCTCCGAAGTAAATCATTACTTAATGAAAGATATGACAATATGTTTCTTTACATACTAAGTTATCATTATAGTTGATATATTATGACAGTTATCTTTGAATTTGCGAGTAATCACTCTTTTTCCTGGAAATACTCTTTAACTAATTTTACATGCATACATGTAATATGAAACAAATAAAATTTAATCTAATCATAAAAAAATATTGGCGAAGTATTCATTAACAACTCTTTTAAAGTAATTAATTGAAGAAAGATTTGAAGGAGTATAATTTACTCTATGCTCAAATCAATACTCATTAGTAATTACACTTATTTATCATAAATAGGATAATTACATAATTACCTCTCATTCTTGAGTTTTTAATTTTCTTGATGTTAACGAATGTCACAGGTGCAAAATAATTTTTTTTTATTGAAAAAAGGAGAAATATTATGTAGAATATTTAAGATGTTAACGAATGTCACAGGTGCAAAATAATTTTTTTTTATTGAAAAAAGGATTGTATCGAAACACAACTTAAAGGAAAAAAAATTCCGAATAAAAAGTAAGATTGCATTTAAAATGTAGCCGTTTAAGCTGTGGAGAAGATAACTGCTATATGATTTCATTTTATAAAGTGTTTCGAGTAAGTCTACTGCAAACTCTATTCCAACCAAGTGACAAATATTGCGTATAATGAGTTAATATGTACTAGCTCAGTGCATATCTAATCTTGAAATGCTCAGTTCGAAAAACTCACATCAACACACACAAAAAAAGATTAGTTTCGGTTCTTCACGTGATCTATGGTGCAATAAATGTTTAGCAACAGTTAGGTGCCATCCAGAAAAGCGCAGGAGTAGTTATATAACGGGAAATACTGTTAAATGTAGAGAATCAATGGAATGAAGTTTAAACTGGTGGGGCGTTATTATTACTTACACACACACACACACACACACACACGCACACACACACACACACACACACACACATATATATATATATATATATATATATATATATATATATATATACAGTGGACGCTCGTTAATTCGAACTCAAAGGTTCTCAGAAAAAAGTTCGAATTATCCGAAGTTCGAATTATCCGATGTTAAGACAAAATATATAACTTTAAATGTGTATCACTGAAGAAGAAAATCTCCTAGTATGTATAACCCCAGAAAATATATTATACTATGTTATCTAAAGTTAAACATATTAAAAAGCAATACAGACTTGCCTTAATCATAAAATGAAGCAGAAGATATGCAGTATAAAGTAAACATTTATTAAAAATATGAATTAAACTTTGGGGAAAAACTGTAAAATGGATGTTTGGTTCTGTTTATGATGCCTACATTGTTCAGCCAGCTTCTCGATTTGAAGTAAACATTTCAATTCATTTTCAGAGGAAGGTTCCATCTCAATAAATGCTTTCAGAGTTTTAATAGAGTCCATTATGGCTTTGTCCATTATGGCCGCATTAAAAATATATTTCGGCAGGTAAGTAGAGAAAAGCCCTGGCAGATTCCTACCGAAATTAGTACATACGTCTTCGTTTACATCAGAGCTTTGGCCACATACAGTTTGATAAGAAATATTGTGCCTTGACTTAAATCGAGAAAGCCATCCATCACTGCATTTAAAATCTTGAATACCCATTCGACTTGCCAATTCATTAGCCTTCGTCAGCACTAGTGGTCCATTTATCGGAAAATTTCGAGATCTAACATCCTGGAACCATAGCAGTAGAGCTTTTTCTAGAACTTCTTGGGACGCATTTCCCATGCGTTTCCTTCCTCTAGCAAATTTTTTATTTTTCCCATGAATCTAAAATTGACTCCTTGTTTTTCAAATTTGTTGACAAGGCATTTTTTTAAATTTCATAGTCAGCTGCTAACTTTGTTTTACATTCGCCATTCTCTACTTTCTTTAAAATTTCTACCTTTGTCCCCAAAGTTAGGGTTTTGTACTTTCCACGTGTAGACATCCTGAATTTTTACACGTTCACACCACACAATGAGGAAGAAAAACTAGACCACATTAACTTGTCTGCACTGCAGTTATGACTGACGCAGCTCCCTAGAATCTGTAGTAAAGACCAGTTTTTCTGAAATTCTAAGAAAATCGATCCAAATAAAAGAAAATTGCTTTTTCCGTTTAGCACTAATAAGAAGGACAATAGCTACTAACGTTTAGCGGACATGCAATAGTCTAGGAATGCAGGCATGTTGCTCTTTACACAGAAAAGAAATTTTGACACACAAAATAATAAATACAGTGTGTATTTTCTCCATTAAACGAGGAAAATGAAAATTTTTTTGTCAAATTTTTAGTTCGAATTAACCGAAGTGATAAAAATTTAGTTCGAATTAAAGAGATATTTTTAACATTAACTCCAATACAAGTTTTTGGGGACCTTTGGATTAGTTCGAATTAACCGAAAGTTCGAATTAACCGAGTTCGAATTAACGAGCGTCCACTGTATATATATGTGTGTGTGTGTGTGTGTGTGTGTTTGTTTGTTTGTTTGTTTGTGTGTGTGTGCGTGTGCTTGCGTGTGAATGTGTGGTATATCGCTGAGGAATTACAAATAAGATTTTATTTCCGAGGACTTTAAAACCAAGAAGAAACCAACAAGAGAGTTTTAAAGTCACTCTTAATAAGTTGATATGCTCACCTATTTTCGACTTTATAGGGAAAAAATAACTTACCTGATTTATTTTATCTAGTGTTTGGTCTCTAAGGTAAAAACTAGGGACCCTTACCCTAGGTAACGGTGAAGGTCAAATAAATTTTTAAAACCATGGATCAATAGAGATGCCTTTTAAAGTTCAAAGTCTACAGCATTTGAGATTTTCAATTCTTCCATTGTCTCATTCTGTCAAAATTTAGGTGATTTTTTTTTTAACTTTCAAGTGTCTGAATCATTGTTCTACCATTTTGAATTTGGAACTTGATTTTTGAAGAATTCCTGTTTCACTCGCGGTGCTTACACCGGGCAATAATTGCATTACTTAAATCCCGAATGCTTGGAAAATGATCAGGAATAAATTTTTATTTTGAAGTTTACGCTTCATTTTTGCATTCTTTTACACGTTTTTTATATAACATTTTATTAATGATATAATGTTTTTTTATATTCTTCTGTTTTAAAATAACTATAATTATAATGTACAAATACAATTTTAGTTACATTTTAATTATCTGTTAATTATTAATTGTTTTGTACTTTCTTTCTTTCTTATCTTTGTACAACCTAGTTTATTTCGTCTTTTAGTTCTGCACGAATTTTTTATTTCTTTATTTTTTCTCCTTTTTTCCGTGATCTTAGCTCTTGTATCTCTCAAAATTTCTCATTGAATTTCGTCTCACGTTACAGTTTTTATGTTTTGGGAGGTGGTAACGATTTCATCTTTTTCCCTACGTGACTTTTCAATGTAAGTTCTGCTTTCCATCTTTTATGGAAAAAACAATGCTTTTGATAGAGCTTTTAACAACTTTTAATAGAGTATCTTATTAGTATTTATTAGTATTTAGTGCGTATTTATTCTGCATAATTTTGAAACCATCTCAGAAACTATGAAATAATATAAAAAATTAAATTTTAATCCTTCATTAAACAGACTATTTGACAGACTATTTCAAACTTATTTTCAAATACACGACGGTAAATATAAATGAAAATTCATATCTGTAAATATCAATGAAAAGTGATATCTATAAATATAAATGTAAATTGATATCTGTAAACATTAATATCAATGAATTTTCCTTTCTTTCTTTGTTTTTTTTCCTCTGTGATCTTCCCGTTGAAATTTCGTCTCACGTTACAGTTGCTATGTTTTGGTAAATGGTAACGACTTCTTTTTTTGCACTACATGAATTTTCAGTGTAAGTTCTGCTTTCCATCTCTCATGGAAAAACACTGCTTTTAACACCATCAAAATTTTAATCGAGTGTCTTATTATTATTTATTAGTATTTAGTGCACATTTACTGTGTATAAGTTTGAAACCATCTCAGTAACTAGGATGAAACAATATAAAAATTAAATTTTAGTCCTTTATTAAACAGACTGTTTGGCAATATATTTCACACTTATTTTCAATTACATAAATGTAAATATCAATGAAAATATCTTAAAAGTTATTTACAAAAAGATTATAAATTAACAGTGCTTTATAACTGATATAGGGAATAATGAATGTTTACTAGCATAACATATTTCACATTATCTTAGTTAAAATTTGTCATGTTTAGTCATCATTAAAGAGTACATCCTCGTGTTAAAATTAACGTAATCATTCCAATGTGCAAAATTTGTTCCGGGGTAATACACGTATACCGAAATATATAATAATCTATGAGTGCGAGCTTTTGTGCATTTTACAACTGGAAAGCAGATTATATTAAATGGACATAAACACAATTATATTAAATCAAAATGCCATGCTGCGTCGTTCTAAAATATCACAACTCCAGGCAAAAAAAATGAACATTTTCTCGGGAACAAGAGAATTTCTGCATATCCGATTCTAATATTTCTGCAAAAACAAAACAAAGCAAAAATGTCCATTTTTCTTAGATTATGCAGGTGGAGCAGAAAACATATTTTACGTGACCTGCCCGGAATGCATGAATAAGCAATGATTTTGAAAACAGCATTTCCAAAACTTTTGATTCTGAAAATCGTTTCGGTTAACCTTTTTTCTTTTATTTTACTACTCTTTGTCGAATACAGAATGTCCTGCTTTGATTGCATTTGAATTGCGGTTGAGTTTGAAGAAATTATAGCTCTTCTTTGGAAGCAATACAAAATTTTGACTTGTTTTTTTCTTGTACTTTTTGCAAGGAAAAAACTTGAAATATTACCATTTGTTTTGAATTTTGGAATACGATTATGTATAAACTTTGGTTTTTTGGGGGATCTTAAGTATGGAATCAGTGTTTATTTTTTTAATATGGAGAATTTTCAGTTATCTAATAAAAGTAGATGGTATAAAATTTTTTAAACATTTCTAAAACATTATTAATCGTTTTTCACTGCTTTGAATTTTGGTTAATTGTAGTTAAATTTTTTTCTCATGTACGAAATATCTTATTTCGATGTTTTTTACCCATAAGCTTACTATATCTCTCATTTTTTACCTGTGAAAAATACTTAAAAAAGGATTTAAGAGTATGATTTGATGGATAGATCAAATGATGCAACAGATTAAGGAAAACTAAAGTACGAGAACTATTGTTTAATGTTTGGGGATAATTTGGCAAAAATTTAATTACACAGTTTAAATTTAATTTTTCCGTAATTTCTATTTTTGTTGTCCTTTGCAGTTTTGTATTTATCCCTTTTTCTGTATAACTGAATTTGTCCACAGGTTTCTGCATTCAAAATTAAAAAAAAATCCTTTTCCATTCATTATAGTAGTAAATAAAGAATAATTCAACAATAAAATTTGAAAACTTTTTCATAAGCATTATATTTTTGATTTGGAATAACTAGCATATCAGGCTTATGGACGATTATATGCATTTGAAAAAGTTATTTCAATAAATACATGTAGCCCTCCTACAGCACTGCATCTTACAACACGGTTTCGTTCTAACACTATAAAGATAAATAGCGGGAACCCTCGTATAACACTGCAACTTGTAATACAGTTTCGCTCTAACACGATAAAAAAATTGCGAAAGCCTTTGTACAAAACTGTACTTCTACAGCACTAGATAACATGATTTTGTTGTACACATTTAAAAATTAAATTACCTTAAAATAATGACTGGAAGGAATAATAAACTATGCTGTATTTTACTGTATTTTAAAATTTTTTTGGATAATGTCTAATCGTGTGCCGCATTAGAAAGAAAAAAAATTTTTTTTTTGTCATTTCGTTGTTATGCACGTGACGCAAAATCAGTTTAAAGTATCACAAAAAGAAAAGAAACCACGTAATCAGCATTTAATAAATTAAATTCAACAAAAATTCAACAAAAATCAGAAAATAGAGGTACAGATTCGAAAAAGATTTCATTTTAAAGGAATTTTTATGATCTTTCTCGTGATATAAATTTTATAACCCTCGGATTATTATTTTAAATTGAAACTTTCAAGAACGTTACAAAATTTAATTTTAAAAAATCTAAGAAGAATTTTCAAAAATATTTCTTAGTGCACCCCTACACTATAAGAAGAATCGCCATGCAAAATATCAGCCCTTCAGGTCCAGCGGTTTGGTCTGTGCGTTATATGCCAGTCAGTCAGTAAGTCAGTTACGGAACTGTTTTATACATATAGACAAGTAAGTATTTCTAACTAATTAAATGTGAAGACATTACTCACTTTGAAATACGATGCAATGAATATTCGTCTTAGTCACTTGCATGCTTAACTTATTTTTATTAAGTGCTCTAAATTTAGGTCTAAAAGATTTAAGTTGTCGTTCGAGTGCATGAAACTTTAGAATAGCACAAAATAAGGAAATGAATTTTTATGAGCTCTATAGTAAAAGTTTTGCTGTTAATATTATTCTTGTTTGATTGTTGCTTTTAGTATAAAATGTGTAATAAGTAACAATTTACAAATGTGATTTAACATTGAAAATGGGAAAAATTTTATACTTTCAGGCATTCCAGATTTCGGCACTTCACAGTGATTTAATTAGTTGCTAATCTATCATAATCTATATATATAAAACAGTTCCGTAACTGACTGACTGACTGACTGACTGACATATAATGTACTGAGCAAACCGCTGGACCTAAAGGGCTGAAATTTTGCATGGCGATTCTTCTTATAGTGTAGGGGTGCAATAAGAGAGATTTTTCAAAAATTCTTCTTAGATTTTTTAAAATTAAATTGTTATGCTTTTTTTCAAACATTCCTTAAAGTTTGCATTTAAAATAATTATTCGAAGGCTACAAAATGTATATCACGAGAAAGATCATAAAAATTTCTTTAAAATTAAATCTTTTTCGAATCTTTACCTCTATTTTCTGATTTTTGACGAATTTTTAAATATTAATTTTTAGAACTTAATTTATTAAATGCTGATCAAGTGGTTTCTTTACTTTTTGTGATGCCTTAAACTAATCTTACGTCACGTTCATAACAACAAAATAGACAAAAAATATTTATTTTTCTTGCTAATGTGGCAGACGATTGGACATTATCCAAAAAAATATTAAAATACAGTAAAAGAAATGTTTCTCAAACTTACTATATTCTTTAGTATGTTCTATTCGATTTAATTTGAATATTTTCTTCTACATTATTTTGTCTATAAAAATATCCATTACGGTTTTTTTTATAAATATATTTTTTCGTTTTTTTCACATGACTTGCATACATTTATCGTCGCATTTATTATATATATATATATATATATATATATATATATATATATATATATATATATATATATATTGGGGGGGGGATTAATTGCATACATTGACCGTTGTATTTAATTTGAATGTACTCCGTAACGAAGTACTGGTTTTCAGCTAGTTTGGGTATAAATAAACCCTATAGATTAAGAAATTTGAATTACAGTATCACTTCTATAAAATGAGATGCAGTGCTATAGGAAATAATATGCATATAAACATATAATATAAAACTTTGAAATTAAAATTCGCCGACGTTTAGTTTTATATTTCTAGTTTTATAGTTACAAGCCATGTGAAATATTTTATTGCCATTGTAAGAATGATAAAATTGTATATTCCTAGAAAAATACATTAAATATGGTCATATAATTCTTACAGAAGCATCGAGCTAATTTTTAATTTATTTATATACATTTCAAAGGATTCTAAGCAGTTATACAATCTGAATATCAGTTTAGATAATTAAAAACAAGAAAATTATTTCTCGTGGTTTAAACTATTTGATTTTAACAATTACGAATAGTCTTTACAGTGCCCATTTGTTAAAATCAAATTCTCGCAATTTTATTTTGCATTAGAACGTCATTAGTATTTAATTCAGACTAATATAACTGAATATTAGTTTAGATAATCTAATCAGATTATCTAAACTAATATTCAGTTATACAGTCTGAATATTAGTTTATATAATTAAAAGCAAGAAAATTATTTCTCGTAGTTTAAACTATTTGATTTTAACAATTATGAATAGTCTTTACAGCGCCCATTTGTTAAAATCAAATTCTCGCAATTTTATTTTGCATTAGAACGTCATTAGTATTTAATTCAGACTAATATAACTGAATATTAGTTTAGATAATCTAATCAGATTATCTAAACTAATATTCAGTTATACAGTCTGAATATTAGTTTATATAATTAAAAGCAAGAAAATTATTTCTCGTAGTTTAAACTATTTGATTTTAACAATTACGAATATTCTTTATAGGGCCCATTTGTTAAAATCGAATTCTCGCAATTTTATTTTGCATTAGAACGCTATTATAATTTAATTCAGAAATGCGGTATTGCGAACAAAAAATTTCCAGATTTTATAAGCGAAACTGCAAGGCAATCGTCAACAGCTTGTCTTCATTTTTTTTTTACGGACGAATCATTGAAACCTGCTGCTTACGAAATCTAGATGACATTCACCCCGTCTTCCTACTGAAGAGCATCTTCTTATGTCAGCAGTTTACTACAGTTGCAAAAGGATAACTTCTTTTACTATTTTCCGCCTTTGGCTAAGTTGGGATCAAGAGTCCTTAAAGCGGCTTTCCCAATGCGGTGTTTGTGAGGTTACATTTTTGCACAACTAGCTATAATCCTGCTATTTTGAAGGCTTGACTAGCTTGAAATAAACGTAGTATCACTGGAAAAACCAGAATTGAGAGACCTTTACTTAAATTTCGAATAGTGAGTATCATTTAACTAGAAACGTTTATAAGGCGGTTTGCAAACTTTCTAAACAACAAATGGAAATTAGATATAGAGTTAGGAGGATTTAGAAGGTGCGAACGGATTCCATATTCTACTTTTAATTGCTCTTTTAATTTTGAGTATGACTGCATTATAAACTCACTTCATATGTATTTGGGTTCCCGAACCGTTTTACGAACAGTAGTAATGTTTTTGTCTTGGCTATAATTTCATGATTTCAGATATATATAAATGTTTATCATAAGGAAAAATTAAAATAAGATTAAATATAACTCTTAGTAATAATAATAAAAAACTAGATTAATAAAGGTTTAATAGTCCTAAAATACAGTATCTATAGTAAGTCAGTAACTGAGTTTCCATAATCTCCATGGTTGCAAGTTTTATGACGTCAGTCATCTTGCTGTTACTTGTTCTTAACTTCCACTCTGTCTAGCGCCAGGCTTGGTGTTCGTTGGTTAAATAACTCTTTATTCAATTCTTCTGTTTTCCATGGATTGTACAGTGTCTGAGTGTGTTTCTTGTATAGATCATACTTATTGGAAACAATCTATTGGTTTTTAGACAGTATTGACACCGCTGACGAAGAGATGCTGTCTAAAACCTCTTTCATACTTATATTTTCATGTTTTTAGTTCCTGGCTGCAAGTAGCTTTAGTGCTCATACTGGTTTTCTCTTTCAACTATTTCTTATATATATATATATATATATATATATATATATATATATATATACACGGTAAAACTTCTCTAGCCAGACACCCCGCTTAACTGCCACATTTTGTTCAGAACCGATTCAAGACTCTATAGAGTCAATGTTATAGAACAAACCTCTTTTCCACATCTAACCCTGAAAACGGCCATTTTTATACGGAACCATTGCTGGCCGCCATAGAGAAGTTTTACCGTGTATATATATATATATATATATATATATATATATATATATATATATATATATATATATATATATATATATATATATATATATATATATATGTATGTATGTATGTATAAATATATATATATATATACATATACATACATATAAACATACGTACGTAAGTACATATATACATACATACACTGCTGGCCACCCAAATTGCAACACCAAGAAAGACAAGAGATATCACAAAAAAATTTTTTTTTGTAGATAACATGTTGACCAAGTATCGAATGATTAAATTTATAGACTTCTGTGAAGTGTGGTTCCTGCCAAAATCAGTAGCCAGAGTAGCCGCCATTGTAGGAGATCACCGCTGCCACACGCCTCGGCAATGATTCAAAGAGACTTTGGATGAGTTCTTGGGGTACAGCAGACCAAGCAGCTTCCACACGTTGCCAAAGTTGATCTGTTGTGGCAGCTGGGGATGGAATCTGGGTCAATCGTAGAGCAACCATGGACCACATGTTTTCTATCGGCGAAAGATCCGGAGAGCGAGGCGGCCAGGGAAGCAATTCAATCTGGCGATTGACGAAGAACCGTTGGACAATGCGTGCCACGTGTGGTCGCGCATTATCCTGTTGAAATGTGGCTGTGGGCAAGCCCTGAAGGTAAGGAAGGACAACTGGCTCCAACACCTCGGAGATGTAGCGCTGGTTGTTTAAAGTACCGGAAATGCGTACTGAAGGTGTGTGAGAGTGATATCCAATACCGCCCCATACCATAATACCCGGTGCAGGACCAGTGTGGCGGTGCATAACGCAGCTGTTCAGCATCCTCTCTTCACGGTGTCTGCAGACTCGAATGCGACCATCGTAGTGTTGCAGACAGAAGCGTGACTCATTAGTAAAGACACTTTCATTCCATTCTGCCGTCCACATCCTTCTGTCATCGCACCATTGGCGGCGGAGACATCTGTGGTTCTGCGTCAAGGGTGGACAAAGCAATGGACGTCTTGCGAACAGACCACTCTGCTGTAAACGGCGTCGAATGGTACGCGCAGACACTGGATGATGCGTTACGGACTGCATGCGCTGTGCTATGGTTAGTGATGTGACTGAGCGATCCGTCACTGCCATGCGCACAATTTGCCTGTCATCACGTGAAGTGGTGTGCTGAGGTGGATGCGATCGAACACGCCGGTCCGTCGTACCCTCCTGCATCCAACGATCACATATCCGCATTACAGTTGTTTGGTTTCGTCCAACACGACTACCGATTTCCCTGGAAGATAATCCACAATCTCGGTAGGCCACTATCTTTCCTCTGTCGAACTCGGATACTTGATCAAAAGATGATCGCTGTTTTCGACGAGGCATAATTGATTGTTTTTTTTTTGAAAAAGCACAAAAAAACACAATTGCCGAACTTCAAATCGTCGAAATCTCCAAGCCTTAAATAGCGCTTTGAAGTTGCGCCACAGGCGCGCGTGATGTGCGTCTGCGATGAAATTCTAATCATTTGCATATCTCACCTCCGCTAATGCATGTTGTAAATTTCATGTTATTTGCATGTTTCCTTCAGGGTGTTGCATTTACAGTGGCCAGCAGTGTATGTATGAATAGCAGTTCATTTTAGTATTTCGGAATTTCAACGTATAATTTATTTTCATTCAGTGTTTAAGTGCGTGTATTAAAGGTCTTTGAAAAAACCCATTCTATATTTTACAAAATAGAGGCGAGTACGGACTTTTCATGGGATATCTAAGAACATGGAATACCTTGATAAGTGTATGCAATGAATATCTTCAACAAACAGGCCCAATTTCCGTTTTAGATATTGGAAAAAAAAATCTCGAACAAATCATTCCCGATCTAGAAACTTTACACCCTGGCAAAGATAGAATTTTTAACCTGAAACAATATTTTGTTTTTAAGTTGTGGCAAGAGTCAAACGCACACGGATAACAGGATAGGGTGTCTGGGACGATATTTTAACCACTAAACTAGCATGAAATGTGGGTTTGATGCCGGTCGCTGACAAATCCACCACCGTGTATACTAATGGCGGCTGGTGCACCTAAATTCTGATGAGGCTGCAATGTCCTTCAAGTTCTCAAATTTACCTCTGGAGGACAGGGCCCGATTTAGACAATTCTTGACTATAGGCACAACTCGGGATGGGGGCCCCTTAACACTGATGTGGGCGTAAAGTTTCCAAAATTGACACAAAAAAAAATCATGAATCATTGTGAAAGTACCATGTTACCAAGAATTGGCTATTTGAAGCGTAGAAGCCTAGAAACTTATCAAATAACAAAAAGCAATACTACATATTAACTTCATCATTAAAACACAAATACAATGCAACCATAAAAAATTATTAATTCCCTATATACACTATAACATACATACGATGAACTAACTGTACGTATAACTATACATATGATAAACCAATCAATCAAATTTGAAAGGACATACAGTGGAATCTCGATCGATCGTTTTCGGATCCATCGTTTTTCCGTATGTGTCGTTCATTTTATCCAGTCCCAACGATCATATTGCTTTGTTATGTTTCCGCATCTATCGTTTTCCCGCATTTATCGTTCATTTCAATCGGTCCCTTGAAATACGATAGATCGAGATTCCACTGTATAAAAAAAATTGCATTGGGAATTTTTTTCTTTTTTTTTTCTTCTTTTAAAATAAAAATTTTGGGGACCCCCCAACATTCGGGGGCTAATGGAAAATCACGACCTGCTGGAGGTGCGGGGTCAAGTGTTCCGGTCTCGTCACTTGACTCGGATCAAAATTAGGGGACCGGCCCATCGGGGGGCAGGGGGGAGTAATGCTGGTCCACCTATACGGTGCTCCCAGAAAAGTGGGCAGGAAAACCGCGGTATCATATGACGGTAAGGATAATATCTTGAAGAATTTTGTGTGATATCTGGAAGTGCTGATGAAACTATTTTTCGTACACAATGAAGATACAGAGTTCTGTGTATTGATGCAATATTAATCAGAGTTCACTGTGATGATGAAAGTCTGTTAAAAAGAGTATCAACAAAAGTTCGCTACAAGGAACTCCAGCGGAGAAATTCGGAATAATATGAAGAGATCGAAGTTTGAGTTCCTTGTAGCGAACTTTTGTTGATACTCTTTTTAACAGACTTTCATCATCACAGTGAACTCTGATTAATATTGAATCAATACACAGAACTCTGTATCTTCATTGTGTACGAAAAATAGTTTCATCAGCACTTCCAGATATCACACAAAATTCTTCAAGATAGAATTGAGTTCCTTGTAGCGAACTTTTGTTGATACTCTTTTTAACAGACTTTCATCATCACAGTGAACTCTGATTAATATTGCATCAATACAAAGAACTCTGTATCTTCATTGTGTACGAAAAATAGTTTCATCAGCACTTCCAGATATCACACAAAATTCTTCAAGATAGAATTGAGTTCCTTGTAGCGAACTTTTGTTGATACTCTTTTTAACAGACTTTCATCATCACAGTGAACTCTGATTAATATTGCATCAATACACAGAACTCTGTATCTTCATTGTGTACGAAAAATAGTTTCATCAGCACTTCCAGATATCACACAAAATTCTTCAAGATAGAATTGAGTTCCTTGTAGCGAACTTTTGTTGATACTCTTTTTAACAGACTTTCATCATCACAGTGAACTCTGATTAATATTGCATCAATACACAGAACTCTGTATCTTCATTGTGTACGAAAAATAGTTTCATCAGCACTTCCAGATATCACACAAAATTCTTCAAGATAGAATTGAGTTCCTTGTAGCGAACTTTTGTTGATACTCTTTTTAACAGACTTTCATCATCACAGTGAACTCTGATTAATATTGCATCAATACACAGAACTCTGTATCTTCATTGTGTACGAAAAATAGTTTCATCAGCACTTCCAGATATCACACAAAATTCTTCAAGATAGATAATGTCCAAGAATACCGTCTGCCGCATTGGAGAAAAAAATATTGGGAAATACCTACAAAATAATTTAATAGCTTCTAATTATCCATCAATAAAATATTCTAATAGCATTTCACAAATGACGTCATGAGAAAAATGTATCCAACTGCAAATGAAATTCCTCGTTTTCTTACCTCCAGTAACACTTGACTGATAATCACATATATTGAAGAAAATTACATCATGAAACCGTAACTACTAAATTACTTTATTGGGCAATTTTACACTATTTCCGCATCTTCAATATAACGCAATTACGGGAGAAAATCAGAGCATTTATCAAGTTTCAAGGCTTTCCTCCTCTTTCACTTCGCCCTGTAAAAGGAAACTTAATTTAAAACTTCCTAATTTCTAAATTGATGAAAAGGGTGAAAACATTAATTACTTTCTGCAAAAATAAATGAGTCTACAATGAAAAAAAAATCGTCTAACATTTTCAAAGATAAAATATGAAACGCTTTGACATTTTCAAAGTTCATAATTTATTTGAAGTCTTTTTGTCCGTATACATTACAGATATATACCATTTGGAGAGTATGCTTCAGCTAATTTCTTTTCCAATTTCTTGTGGGTTAAGGAATCGAGCACGCAGTTTCAAATTAGAGGAATGGTATTAATGGTTATACGGTTTTCATCATTAATTTAATCTAATTAAAGCTTAAATAATATATCACGAAAAACGATTCTACATATTCGTTTAATACATACGCATTTTGTTCAGAGCTAAAGAAGGATATTTTTATGTAAATATTATAATTTTAATAAGATTTATCATAATAATAAAGACACATGAGGTGCTCTATTTTTACAGTGTATATGCTAATAAAATGAGATAATGTTTTATGTTGGATATACATAAAGGAATAAAGGGAATTCATTTCGTAAAAATAGATGACTAAAGTATTTTTAGAGGCATGTCCTTTGTAAGGAAAATTATTGCATATTCGTTTTGAAAATGTTGGAATTATGATGATGTTGAGTTGATCTACAGTGTAATGCACGTAGATCAACAAATAGATTTTATACGTAGATCAAGACATAGATTTTACACTTAGCTTTACAATATTTGAGGACATGAGTTATAAGGTATCTCAATTTAAAACTTTAAGTTTCGCCAGTTAATACCTTTCTGCTTTCTGTGTTCAGCAACACATGGCGTGACACCATCTTCTGTTGAACGCACAATTCAAAATGTAATAAGACTAAGCGCTTTAAGATTACGAATATTTATGTATTTTGTTGTTGTTGTTGTTGTTGTGATTTATTGATGAAATATTCTCAGCATTGAGAAAAAGTAAAACATCCCCAGAATGAAAATTGTTAGTTTTGTCTTTTTCTGCGGTCTACCAAAATTAAATTATTCGAGTGATTTCACAGTTTAACAATTGTATCCGGGATTGCTATTTAACGAAGTGTATCGGTTGTTGTTGTTGTTGTTGTTGTTACTAATCCTATCTGATCTAGCCGATAGGCTAGACCAGATCCACGAGACTAAAAACATTAAAAAAATCCAAGAAAATGAGGGGACTTTGCGTCAAATCCTCCTTTTAAAACCCCAAGCATGAATGGAGACGGTCAGGGGTGGAATAATTGATGTTTCATTTTCCACAAATGGGGAAGATCTTATTGCCTTGATCAAATTTAAGACATTTCAGGTGACCACTTAGGAGTCTTGACAAAGCAGTCTGCTGAACACGATTGCCCCAAAAGCCATAGCTGCTTCCGGCTATCTGCCACAATACCAGTTATGTGCTGGAGCAGATCACCATGAAAGGGCGACTGCAGATTTAAGCTTGGGAGATCTCCGAAGCAGTTAAAGTGTTAGAGGTCAAATCTATTGTAGTTCCATGACAAAGCGCATCTAAATAATAAGACTGGATATCTATCTTATGGACCATTAATACCCAAGATCGACAGTTATTTTAGGTCTCCCTGAATTTGACTCCCTTGAAAATGCGATCACCATTCTCAGAAATTGTGCTTTTGATGGAAAGAGAATAGGTACTCAGGGGCTGTTAGTTCCTCGCGGTCCTTATATTTTCGTCGAGGGCCTCTCGATGGTGAGCCCTTAAGAAATTACATTTTGGGAAAGGCTAGGGAATCACACGGTGCCGAGTGTTCTGATCTTCTTTAAACCTCTTGCAAGTCTATTGTGGCAGAAAACATTATCTTGGTGCTATATCATCGATACTTTGGGTTTCCATCAAGGTAGACTGTTTATGACTGTTTATGACTGGTTTTCTGTGTTTACGGCATTAATCTAAACAGAACTAAAAGTCAGCATTTGTGGTCTTTCCTTTTGATTCAAATGAATACCTTTTGATCTTGAACCCATAGCAAAATGCACTATGGGAAAGGCTAAGTAATCAAGCAGAGGGGGATTTGGCTGTAAGTTCAGTATTGTAGGGCAGGTATATTTTCTTCTCCTCCAAAATCTTATACTACTTACGTTAACAGGTTTCTATGTCGGTCTTACTTTAGATCCCATAAAGTAGGGTCCTTCAGAACATATCCACCGCTCTCAGTAACTGCTGGAAACAGAGTTAGCATTTTGCCATAACAAGAAATTATCCATTATACAAAATATTTCAATAAATGGTTGAATTTACAAATCTAACGTCAACGTTCAGAATCCAAAACTTTATTGTAGTTTCTTTTGAGTAAAACAATGAGCTTAAATATGTACCGCTATTATTAAATTTCTCTATAATATAATTCAAAGATTTTTCTTTTAAGAATCGAACGAAGCTGACATTTTTTAATTAAATTGCACAGCTGACATTTGCTTAAATCTATCCAAATCTTTTACGCTTCAGATATTTTTGCTCACAGGGCTTGAAAATAAACCCCAGATGCTTTTAACATACTAAGATAGTTTTTTTATACTGTTATTGCTTCGTACTTTTAGAGGAAACATTGAATATTATTTTTTATTCACGTTGGGGAAAATCATCAGTTGAAAAAAAAGTTTGAGATACAGTGCTGATATTAAAACAAACCTACTCTGCTACTAAATTGAAATAAAAGGAATTAAACTGTTGAAATGAGACAAGCAATCGTTTTGTAGACGTATAGCAATTTTAAATAAGAATAGTTTAATTTTTTTTAATAATATCATAAAGTCATACACTTCTCCTACTTTTCTAGGAACTTAGAACACTAATGAAACAAATATTCGTAAATGCACAAAGATATACATACACACTACGCATACTCTCTTTCTCTTTTACCAACATACATACGTTTACAAAGACACACACACATACACACACACACACACACACACATATATATATATATATATATATATATATATATATATATATATATATATATACATATATATATATATACATATATATATATATATATATATATATATATATATATATATATATATATATATATATATACATATATATATATATATACATATATATATATATATATACATATATATATATATATATACATATATGTATACATATTTATATACATATATATATACATATTTATATACATATATAAATACATACATATATATATATATATATATATATATATATATATATATATATATATATATATATATATATATATATATATATATATATATACATACAAGGTGCACCCATAAAGTAACCGGACGATTTTTTATAAATAAGAAAAATATTACTCACCTTCAAATAAATCTGTCTCCTTCAAATAATCTCCAATGGAGTCTATACAATTTTTCCAAAGTTTCTTCAAGTCATCAAAACACTGTTTATAGGCGTTGGAACTAACCTTTTGCAAAATATGCGTGTATTTGATATAATATCAGAGACTTTTTCAAATCTCTGTTCATTCACGGCCATCTTAAGCTTCGGAAAAAGGAAAAAAATCAGCTGGCGATAAGAATATGGTGGGTGATTTATAACTGCAATTGAATGCTTAGCAAGATATTGTTGAACAGAAATTGCTGTATGGGGCCTAGCATTATCGTGTAAAAGAAACCATTTCCCAGAATCAAACAGTTCCTTCCTAACTCGCCTTATCCTGTTTCTTAATCGAAAAAGCCCCTCCTTGTAAAAATACTGATTAATTGTTTGATTTTCAGGAAATTCGTGGTAAATAAGTCCTTTGTAATCGAAAAATGCAAAATCCGTGAAAGGACAGAGATTTGAAAACGTCTCGGATATAAAATCAAATGTTACACGTATTTTGCGAACGGTTAGTTCCGACGCCTATAAACAGTGTTTCGATGACTTGAAGAAACGTTGGAAAAATTGTATAGACTCCTTTGGCGATTATTTTGAAGGAGATAAATTTATTTGAAGGTGAGTAATATTTTTCTTTTTTATAAAAAAATTGTCCGGTTACTTTATGGGCGCACCTTGTATATATATATATATATATATATAGCATAGAATGCGTGTGTGGGAGTCAGTGTGTACTTTGAAAAATACAGTGATTGATGTTGAGAGCCATATGAATTGTGAAAAGGAAACTATTAAAGAACTCTGTTTATAAATGTCAACTTTAATGTTTAAAAACTTGTGTGTATAAAATATCGAGGCGTTTTAATCGACAGCTATACAAAAATACATTTTTTCCCCTTCAAAAAGCTTTAAGGTGAGTAAGAACTCTCAAAAACCAATGTTTTATTCATATGAAACTCAATATTGAGACTCAGATATAATATGCCCAGATCATGAAAATATTTCCTATCGTGCAAAGTAATAATAAATATTTAAATTGCACATCACAACAACAGCAACAAAAAAGATTAACGCATGAACTAGCCCTGGAAACACATCACATCAGGTCAAATATAACAATGTTTGAAAAAAAAATTATTTATACAGTTTTATGATGCTTATAATGGAAAAACCAGACAGAATTTTTTCCCTCATTTTTAGATAAGCTAGAAGCTTTATAGCCTGTAAAAAGTTTGAAAAGTTGATGTTTTCTCAATGAGGCATTTGAAATTGAGAATCTAAGCATGTTGTACTTTACACAGAGCTAAATAAAAATACTTTTCTCATACAAATAAATAAAATAACATTTATATCCATTATAGCAAGCATAATGCTGTAACGTATTTTGATGTAATGGCTTTTGTTAACGTTTATGGTCGTTATCCGACAAATCATTATCTTGTAGAAGTAATCATAATTGTAGAACCAGCTCTTATTTGCATCTAGTTTATTGAAACATTAAAATCTTGGTTAAATTATCATTTACAAATGTTCGTTCCGACGAACGTTAATACACTCATGAGAACAGGGCTCATTATTCAAAGTCCGTACGAGACCCTCTCTCTCTCTCCGTACGCGTGGCGACCTTTCCACAGTCCAAGTCTATTCCCCCCCCCCTCATTCGCAACACGTCGTTATTTATGCATTCTTCTCAGCCCTTTCTCGAACCATCTCGAATACCGTACCTTTTCCGGTTCCGCCCTCGGCAGACCACCTATGGTGAATTTCTTTCCTGCTGACTTTTCCAAGGGAAAAGCGCGCCGCTAATGGGTTTCACAAATCATTCTAAATGACTCGCGTACTTTTACCTATTGTCGCACATCTCCAAAGGTGTATATCGTTCGACACCTGTTTGCGTTTATTTTGGGCTTATTGAAGACGCTATTACTCACCTTCATCAATTCCACTTAAGAATGGGAGACGAGAGTCTGACAGCTTTGAAGAACAGCGATGAAACAAAAACAGTGCAAGTGCCTACAACACCAGAAATTTCTGAACTTATCTCTTAAGGTACAGAATGAGTCACTAAAAAATCTATGATAACATCAAGAGATTGTCCCGTTCAAGTCGAACATAGAACTTACGTAAACTTGTGCCATTGATAAAGTCAGCACTGATCAGCTAAACCTGGCTAAAAAACGTTACAAGCTTGAGCACTATAAAGGCGATAATGAACATTACGCGGTGAAATTTTATTAAAAGGCAGATTATCTCTACATTAATTATGAAATTTATAACAGATTATCTGAAGGAATGTGACAAAGAAATGTATGAGACTTCTTCCAACGAATGACTTAAAAAAATCATGCGTGTTTTGTTATTATTTTAATAAAACTATGTAAACTGTTAAATGTAGTTCATTCAAAACTATAATTCGGTCTGTTATTCATTCCACAGTGCGCTTTTGAAATAAGTAATGTTTTACAGATAATAGTCTGAGTTCTTTTCAAACACTCATGTCCACTGTACACTGAAGCTGATCACGGATCCTTTTCAATGGGTCCTATTGCCAAAGTGTATATAGTGTTCAGTTTGTTTGTTCATTTTCCTAGAAATTCAGCAATACAGGATTGAGTGGTATGTAAACACCCATGTCTGCTTAAAATTTTTTTTAACATTTTCTTTGAAATTAATTTTAGTAGTAAAAGTAAGGCTTTGGATTTTTGAGAATTTAAACATGCGTCTTTGTGTAATTCCCAGTCGAACATCATAATTGAAATTTCATCTTATTTTTTTTTTATAGATTTCTACACAATTATCTCATCAACAATTAACAATTGCTTGTTTCGAATCCATTCCCTTTGAGCAAACAAACGAAAACATTTCTACATTAACATGTTCAAAAGCAATTTCATATTCAGATTTTATTGAAAAAATTCAAGAAAGAAAATTTAAGAATGATAGCGATAGTAATTTTGATGAAAGAAAATCACATCTTCAACCAATTTTTAGTTTATCCGATTCTCGCTTTTCCTAACGTATTTCAGTTCATATTAGAACATGTAAACATTTTTTACAGAGGCTTCTTCTAATGTAAATTCAGTTAAAATAAGCCTGATTTCATATTGTATAAAATGGAAATATCTTCGAATGCTCCCCCCCCCACACACGCATATATATATATATATATATATATATATATATATATATATATATATATATATATATATATATATATATATCGGATTTTGCTTCACGCCCATAATTTAAACCATTGTAATCCGAACTAGTTGAACAAACCATCACATAAAACAGCAGTTGACTCCCGAAAATTCTCCATCTTCATCTAACAGCAGTCAGATGTGGCGAGTGGCAACAATATCACACCATATCTCTCTAAAATATCTTTATTAAATATCATACTAGGCTAAGCTCCATTAATAAGTTTTAATTCGTGCCGTTCCTATTCAAAATGCGTGACTGCAGAGCAGCACGACCGTCTCAGTTACTCATCCCATTGTCTCTGAAGATTTCAACCCTTTACGTTCAGCTTTTAAGCTACTACGCATCTCCCATGGGCAGATTACGCCAGTATGACGATTGCACCGAAAGTGAGGCTTGGGCGGGGACTGGCTGTCACTCAAATCCAACCCTGCTGATGTCATGTTGACCGAAGAAAACAACACTATAACTCCAACAAGTCTTTATTAATCCAATTAAAACGGAACTACTGTCCACACGCATTAATTTAACATGGCTCATCGCCGACCGTCTTACGGAGCGAATTTTTCACATCCTACTCGCTTAATCGAAGTCCCCGGTCTGCCTTTGATCTTTTTAGCACGTTATTTGCGTGGCCGTTAGTCTCATGATTTTGGTGAGTCAGGAATCACGCGCTTTGGAACATTCGATGTCGACGCAATATCCTTTGCTGATCGCTCAAGGCCTAAACCCGATATGTGGACAAATATCGCCATCTGTTGACTCTTTCTTTCTCCATCCGGCTAATATCTCGTTGAATAATTATTAGTCACATTAATTCCTTTCAATTTAGCATAAATCAACCTAATTAAATATAGTTCACGTCTACATAAACATACACACACACACACACATATATATATATATGTACGTATATATATATATATATATATATATATATATAACATTAAAAACCCCATACCATTTTAAAATCTAACATTATTCTAAATTCCCTTGGGCGTACGAGCTAAATTTCGCTTTTGATTCTAAGTTCTAATAACCTCGAGAGAAAATATTAAATGGCTTCCTTTTTCAAACATGCGCGGCGTCCCCCAACATTTTAGATAGGCTCTGCGCAGATTACATAAAACCACATGTGACTTATCGACAACAGCAAATCCCTAATCGCTATCCTGATCACATGACAAAGTTTATATAAACCGCCTGAACAAAAACCTGTGAGCTTTTTGGATCATGTAACTGTACTGGGTAGACGTAATAAAGTCTTTTCGTAAGAAGCCGAATTTGTCGTATTTGATATGGAGTGAGTTTTAATATTAACAGCACCTTCTCACCGTGACATGGGAGATTTCGATATCTATTGGGCCAGTGTCTGTCTCCCATGTTACTTGTAGTGTCATCTATTCTTCAAGCCACGACTACTCTTCATCCCCTGTGATGTGCTGGACGCCCATTCTCTCCTTGGGTTGTCCGGTATATTACATATATATGACATGAACGTTTCTTCACGCCCTCCTTTAAACACCCCTTTCCCCAAGTCAATTCATCATACAGTCGCCGAAGGCCGGAATACTAATTCTTGAAGTTGTAGTCGGTCATCATATTCTAATCTATGTAGCTCGAGGGGGACAAAGTCTTTAAACTTTTCGAAACAGTTATCCCTTCACATAAAACTCTCGACACCATATTAAAACTAACCGTTCCACTAATTATCTATAACAGTTAACTTCTATGAATTGAAATCCGTATTCCGTTTAGAACAGTCCCGTTCCATTCAATCTCTAACGCCGTGAAACAGCGACCTTCCCAATTGAAGTCTACATTATCTCTGACGTTATCCCTTTGTTTCAAGTCCGCCTAGAATGATCTGCTTTCGGTTGCATAGAACTCCCTGGAACATTCTTTTTGATTAACTTGCAATATGTTTTCGAGCGTAAATCTAAAAATAGTTCTCTACGTCAGCGACCGCGATGAGGCTTGTAATTCTCCCCACTGAACTCCGTTTTCCCTCACGCGTTGCTTTATCAAATGTGAATAATCTGGCATTTAACATTTTAATTCAGACCTTCCGTAGAAAAGCACCTCTTCTAACCCTTTAAATTCTAACCTCTAAAATATCCTGACATATATATATATATATATATATATATATATATATATGTGTGTGTGTGACGACACGGACGCGGAGCGAGGAACGAAGGCTGAGTGGATGGTATTCCGTTATTTAAATTCCTTGCTTCATCTACTTGAAGGCGAAATGGATAAAAATGTCGCCCGGCCGTGCGTCACGGTAGTTTAAAAATCAGTTCCCGCAACATCTCCAACCTCGGACACACATATCACACTATAATTTTCTAGAACTACATTTTATTTTTAAGAGGCACGGAAACACAACTTCTCGGGGCGGTTGAGATTGACGAAAAGCTCTACATCTACATGTGCAAGGTCTTATATAGACACTCTCGTCATGTGATCTTTGTAGTGGTGTCTAATTAGTTAATGTTTAAAAGTGACGTGATAATGCTCAGTAGTGTTTAATTTAGTTACCCACGCAACGGAGAATGGGAAAAGGAAGCCATCTTAAAGTTTTCGCCCAAGGGAATTTAGAACTTAGAATCAAAAACGAAATTAGCTCGAACGCCCAAGGAAATTTAGAATAAATTAGAATTTAAAAGAGTAATGGGATTTTTAATGTTATATATATATATATATATATATATATATATATTCTGGACGTCTCCTAACGTATCTCAGTTCATATTAGAATATGCAACATTTCTTACTAAAGCTTCTGGTATTGTGAATTCATTTTAAATACGACGAATTGGATATTAATACATTGATGGAAATATCTATCTTCGTTTAAATAACGAAAATTTTTAATCGCAAATATCTCATCTTTATTGTTAGAATATAAATGTAAAATTAATTAACATTCATTTTCTTAAAAGTTTAAAGACATAAATTTTGGTATTATTCTTCTCCACAAAGAGAATATTCATTTCTCCACAGGCAAAACGTGGCACACTAGAAAAAAATAAAGAACATTAAAAGTCAAGCAAGGTTCCTATTTCTAATTTTTTTTTATTTCGCAATTTGAAAGCAATAGTTAAGTACATCTGCCATTATCTTGAAGTATTCTCAAACCTTTGATTTTCTAATGAATACCCGGGGGGGAATGCCGTGTAGTATCATCCAAAATGAAGTAGGTTTCAAGAACGCTTTTGATTTTTTTTTTCCTCTGCGTAGAAATTTCTTTTCTCTCTAATTGATATGTATGTAACCTTAAAAATGAGGAGTATAAAATTTTAATAAGTTGCTGTATTTATTTTCAGGCGAACACGGGACATGTAAACAGATGAAACTGGCTGGTGTTATTTGAGGTAAGAACATTTTCTTTTTCAATAAATTTTGATGGAATATCTAATGCAACTAACAAAGGCTGCGTAGTATAAAAAATTACTTCAAAATAAAATCATGAATAAATATTAAATAAATATGGTAATGTAATAAATACAATTTTCAGGTCATAATGTATAAGGCTTGAATACGAACCAAATGTCAATTGATTTGCTTTGTTCCCTTTACTTCGTACCTCGTCAATTGAACTACTAATTTTCAATGGACTATATATATATACATACATATATATATATATATATATATATATATATATATATATATATATATATATATATATATATATATATATGTACATATACATATATATATATATATATATATATATATATATATATATATGTGTGTATATATATATATATATATATATATATATATATATATATATAACCAAATGTTCGAAGTGCTAATTGTCAGAAGGAATATGTGTAGTATTCATTAAAAAGGAAATTTCAGAAAAGCACTGAAAGGTTAAATTCGCATATAAAGTATTATAACACAATTTTTGAAAACATAAATCAGGAATGATCATCGTAGACCAGTGGTCCCAAACCCCCGGGCCGCGGACCGGTACCGGTCCGCGGATCAGATGGTACCGGGCCGCCAGCTTAGGGCCACAAGCTCAGGGTTCTCATGGATTTAGCGTTCTAGTGAGTTAAAATGTCAAATCACTTTACATTCACTTTTTGGTGTAACTGTATTTTATTTTGAAGGCATGTTTAAGTACAATTAAATTAAAATTATTAAATCAAAACAATCTAAAATATAAACAATCCCCCCCCCCCCCCCCCCGTCATCGGGCCGAGGTAAAATTATCAAACGTTGACCGGTCCGCGGGGTTAAAAAGGTTGGGGAACACTGGCGTAGACCACATATTTAGTAGTATAGCGTAGACCACGTGATCCTTTTTTTATGGCGAAAAAAAAATGAAAAGCAATATTCCTTCGAGTATTGATGCGTAGGATAGTATAGAAAAAAAAAACTTTTAATGGCATTTTTTACCCATTAAAACGAATTTATATTGCGGTATTAATAGAACAAAACCTACACAGGAGAAACAAAAAAATATTTCACGTAAAATAAACAAAAAATATTATATCAGTTATTCAGTAAAACGATTTTCGATGACCGATATGGATATTTAGTCACTAAGAGTTAATATATTCACTGAACTAGATTCTTGTACGTTTATTTTTGGTATTCTTTTTTTTCATAAAGCTCATTTCTGATTATAACAATTCGCATGGGTATGCAGAAGTTACTTTAGGAAAAGACTTGAGTTTTCAGGAGTTGTTTTCGGAAGTATATGAAGTTTTCCAGTTTGTAATTTGAATTATTTAGTTTCATTTTCGGCATACTGACGTTCAATAATCATCTGATTTCATTTACTTCCCAGACCATTTATAAATCGGCTAATTTTCGCTTCTATATAGATCTGGATTGGGGACATATTAATTACATTTTATGGTTCTCTAAATTCTACTTTGCCAAACCTCAGTCGTCTGATTGCCAGCAAAATTCTTTTGATGACCACTTCGTGCTATGTTTTTGCTACCTACAACATTGATAATACCCCAGAAAAAAATTATTTTTAATAAATCTATATATTTCAGTTGCTAAGCCGACTTTTTGGACACTCCATGAGAGAAAACTACAGCAACTATTTACTTCATTTTGGTCTTAAACGAAAAATTGTAGTCTGTAGATTTCTCAAATTTGATTTTTGTAACCGCAATTTCTATTAATTAACGATAATTTACAATTAAAA
>OU015497.1:29804756-29922256 GCA_907164885.2 Dolomedes plantarius
ATTAAATTTTTGAGTTGTTTTAGTAACTTTTTTAAAGTTTGCATTTAAAATAATAATAATTTGAGGGTTATAAAATTTATATTAAGAAAAAGATCATAAAAATTCCTTTAATATGAAATCTTTTTCGAATCTTTACCTCCATTTTATAATTTTTGGTGAATTTTTAAAGATTAATTTTTAGAATTTAACCTTTTACATGCCACACTATGATCAAGGAATAAAGTACCATATTTTGCTGCGTACCTTTGGTCGATAACTTCCAGGAAGTCGGTCCAACAGGTGTACTCCACTCATTCCTTTATTATATAATTTTATAATGTAAGGTTAAGGAAAATCAACTTTTATTTTAGCTCGGACATATCTTTTTGCTCTTCCTAATGGTTCGTGAGTGATAAAATTTGATGTAATAGTTACAACAAAACTATCGTTCCAATGGCACATATAAACTTCTCCATCACATCGGTAATCAAACTCTCCACGTTGAAATTTCGATATTTCTTTTGCTGTTTTAAGAGAACATTGTCCCCTTCTGGAATCTCGCACTGTGCCGATTGCCTTAAAGCCTTTGTTAGATAAATCTGTCAGCAGACTGTACGATGTAAAAAAAGTTATCGAAAAATATTTTGCGTTTCTCTGGATTGTCAATAAAAGATAATAGTTCGGAGACTTTTTTCTTGATAATGCGGCAGACGATTGGACATTATTCAAAAAAAAATATTAAAATAATGTAAAAGATATGTTCCTCAAACTGTACTACATTAACTGTACTATATTCTTTAGTATGTCCTATGAGATTTAATTTGAATATTTTCTTCTACATTATTTTGTCTATAAAAATATCCCTTACGATTTTTTTTATTAATATATTTTTTGTTTTTTTTACATCAATCGTATACATTGATCGTCGTATTTATTATATATATATATATATATATATATATATATATATATATATATTGGCATTAATTGCATACACTGACATTGTATTTAATTTGAATGTACCGTTCGTTTAGGAACACCTCCTAAACGAACGTTTATAAGGCGTTAGTTTATGGAATACTAAAAGTTTAAAATAGTGGCGCCATCTATTGCTCATTTGTGAATCGAGAATAGCATCCTTCAAAAATTCTTGGTTATCCTAATTGTTAGCAATACAATGCCCAGAAATAAATTAATGATGAATGTTTGTTACCCAAAATCAATTTTAAAACTAAACACAGTATAAATAACATAGAAAAGATTTAGCCTTTATCATTGGAGCAAAAAATTCTGGAAAGTAAAACATAAAATATATAAATTTATAATAAACCTACCAAAATCCATTAAAAAACTAAACACAGTATAAATAACAGAAAAAAAAAGCATACGAAATGTTATACACATTAATAATATGAAAACCAATTAAAAATATATAAATGTATAATAAACTCCTCAGATTTCAGCTATATTCGGTCTTTCATCATAAAAAAGCTGAAAAAAAATAAAATAAAAATAATTTTTAAAAATAATAAAATAAAATAATAATAATAATTTAAAAAATAAAGATAATAATTAAAAAAATAATAAAATAAAAGCTGAAATAAAAAAGCCTTCATAAAAAAGCTGAAAATACAGGTTCAGCAAAATTTGCGCAATCCCGACTCGAACCCGAGTATTACGGGGTACCAAACGAACCATTTTAACACAAAGACATTAGCTAGGGGGATTGCAATAGCGATTTAAAAAGATCGTGACACTTAGCGTGGTTGATTCGAATTTTGCATCGCGTGTGAGAGTGTCAATATGCCGTTGGATCCGATTTATTTTAGAGTATAAAATCTGACTTGAAAGATTATTATTTTCATTTATTATTCTGGTTTAATATATAACTTGAAACTTTTTGATTTTATTTATTTTTATCTTTTCGCTCGCTGTTTGTCAGCTAACCCTAACGTGGACGCCATATTCAGAGGAGTGATTCCACAAAGTGTAACAGCTTACAAATTGTTGGTTTTTTATTAATTAAAAATCAACGGTAATTAATTTCGATTTTTGAAGTTCTTCAGACCCTCGGCTGTTTTTAAAGACGCCTGTATGTAAAATTTCACGATCGTTGCTCCTAAACTGTGGATTTCTATACAATTACAGAGATACAAACATTCATTTTTATATATTAGATATATATATATATATATATATATAACATTACTGTTTACTGAATTTTCTTTGTACGAAACTAAGGTCTTAAATAATTTTGTTTTTTTTATGGTTTTGCATGTTTTTACTTTATTTCACGGTCTATAAATTTGAAAAAAAATATTTGTCGTTTCAAAGGACTATGCACAGTTTTATAACAAACATTTTAAAAACATCCAGAGAAATTTGAAAGAAATCAGAAAAAAACATGAATGAGCTTGGAGCATTTTGAAAAATGCTAGCATTTTTGAGAAATTTTTTGAAAATAAAGTTTTAAACTACGATTAAAAACTTATTTTGGAATTCTAAGTGAATTTCAATATAGTAAAAAAAAATATCAGGTAGTCTCTTCTAACGAAACTACCGCGGGTTATTTACGTAGGATTACTTATCGTTGCTTACCTCTTTTGCATGTCTGTATATATGCATGTGTTATGTAAATATGTATCTCTCTCTCTCTCTCTCTCTCTCTCTGTATATATATATATATATATATATATATATATATATATATATATATATATATGTATGTATATACATATATATATATATATATATATATATATATATATATATATATATATGTATGTATATACATATACAGTTGGCTCTCTGTTTAACGATGTTCTACTTAACGACGAACTCTATTTAAAGACGATATTTCCCAGTCCCGGCCGCTCCGACGTTATGGGAAATGTTACTTTTACACAAATTCTGTTTAGGGGCGATCTCTACTTAAGGACGATTTTTCACAGTCCCTTGAAAGTCATTAATAAGAGAGCCAACTGTGTATATATATATATATATATATATATATAAATTTTGACGCATTTTGGTACTTTTTTTTTAATTGTTTACTGCTTGCCCAACGATACAGACTGAGTTTGGCACGAGGCCAAACTTATAACTCGCGACGCAGGATATCTGAAATTTTGCTTTCCGGAGGACCGTTATGGTGGAACGTAATCCTACGTTAAAAAATATTAATTATGCGTTCTAACACTATAGGATAAATTGCGGGAACCCTCGTGTAACACTGCAACCTGTAACACGGTTTTGCTCTCACACGATAAAAAAAATTGCGAAAACCTTTGTACAACACTGTACTTCTATAGCACTAGATAACATGACTTTTGTTTAACATATTTAATAACTAAATTACCTTAAAATAATGACGGGAAGGAATAATGAACTATAATGGCTTTACATGATAATGTATAAACAAATTATAATTTATTCATTTATAACTCTTTAAAATTACAAGAAGGCCTAAGCTCAGCTGTAAATCTTGAATCCGTTTTCCTGAATGCAGACCCACTGAAAGAACCCGAACATTCAAAAGGGAGGTGCAAAATTGTCTATCTCTATACCGTGAATCTACAATGACCTTGTAAGAACCAGCAAATAAACCAAAATTACAAATTTTTTAAACAGGATAGAAGGTGCAAAAAATGTAAATGAAGAAAAAGGTTTTGAAAGTGAAGGGGATATCGTTCAATCGAAAAATCTTTCTCGTTTGATTGTATTGAGCAGTGATAAGGAAGAAATTTATTAAATTAAGGTCGCATTAAATGAAAATATTTTTTTCTTTCTTTTCGTTTTGTATTATACATACATTTATATTTTTAATACAAATTAAGTTGCTTATATGTAATTTTAAAAAAAAAGTTTGTTTTTTAATAAGATTTTAGAACGTAACCCCCTTTTTTTAACTGTCTCTGGGTCTCATATAACACGGTTTCACACAACACGGCATTTTCTAGGAACCTATTTACCGTGTTATAGGAGGGTTACCTGTATTTAGTTTATTTTTTATTATTCGTTATTCGTTCTGTTTTCTTTTAATTTTGCTATGTGATTGTATGACACTTTTTACAGATAAAAGCACATTTTAATATTAAACTGTAGAGCATTATATACTTGTAGGCATTGTACGAGGGTAAAATAGCTGAAATTAAACCTCAATTAAATTATTCTGACAAAGAGAATTTAAACTACTAAAATTGCATGAAATAGGTGGTGAAGAGTCTCAATTTATCAATTTATCCATCCTTTTAAGCATCTGTGGGCAACTAAGTGTTGTGCAAAATAAGTTACGTTTATAATTAACTATTCGTGTTTAAGTGTGTTTACAACATTTTTCGTTTCATCTTTTATTAGAATAAAGAAGGTTGTTCAGTTTTAACCCTCTTGTATTTTTCATGTACTTTCATACTCTCCAGAGGAAATCACCACTTTAAGTTTCGAGTTTGAATCTTTCATTTCACGTCATAAAGTTATTCAAATAAATGCGGTATTAATAGTCCACATTTTGGCTGTATAATTCATACATTATTATGCTTTAATCAAAGGGATAAGTATAATTAAAGTGCTATACCCAAGATTCTGAAGCTAATGGATATTGCTTTGAAGTGCAAATGGTGTTATTTGACTTGATTCAATTACCAAAACGGAATATCGCTTTAATTTGCTCCCACTTTCTGATGTAAAGAAACGACAGTTTTCAGAATTGATGCGTTAAGTAAATTACATTTCTGTAAGCACAAAACCTACATAAAATTTGACTAAGAAAAATCATTTTGGAATTTATTCAAAAGGGACAATTCATTCTTTCCCAAGTTCTGTTCTTTTATCATGCATGCGAACATTTCTTGATTATGATAATATTCACTTGTTAAATCTTAATAGTGCTGATTCTGAAAAACAAAACTCTTCAATATCTATTAGAAAAATTTCTCGTTTCTTAAAAGAGAGATAATCTGTGACATACTTTTATAATTTATCCTAGAACATTAAAATAAGTCATTAAATGTTTAAAGGTCAGGAAAACATTTAAACCAAATGCTTTTACAGAATTTTTGACGTGAGAAAATAATCAATAAGTAAGCAAGTATTTCATTATACATGGGTTAGTTTCTTCTACAGAGGCTGTTCGCACATTTTTTAGACGATTTTGGTAAGCGGTAATAAAAAAACGTTTGCTGCAAAAGAAATAATTGAATTGTACTATGTTTTTAAAAGTCAAAATTATCGTCTGCGGCTTGAAAGTTTTTTTTTTTTTTTTTAAATGGCGTTTTTAACAAAGCAGTGGTTCGAAGGCTACATTTATGCTCTTTCCGAAGAGAAATACGCATACTCCGTTATCCAAAAAGTCATGGTGACAGTATGTGATGGTCAGTATGTGAGAGTCATGGTTTTGTGATATGTAAAACGTCTATAAGTAATATCGTCAACAAGAAAGGAAGAAAACGTCAAATTGGAGCCTCGAGTGGGGCAAAAATTCCAAACAAGTATCCAAGGAAAAAACGGACATCTTCGACTATTGCAAAGGTACGTTGTTTAATGTTAAAAGAAAATCCCCCTAGTCAAAGGACAGTTGCAAAATCATTAAAATGCTCGGTGTCCACTGTAAACAAAATGATAAACGTTGATTTAAATCTTAAGAAAGCGAAAAAACGCAATGTGCAACGTCTTCTTCCAAATCATATCGCTGAACGCAGGACACGCTGGAGAATTCTATATGAGAAACACTTATCCAAAGAAAAATGGAAAACAATTGTCACAATGGATGAATCATGGGTGTATTTAAATGGCTGCAACAAAAAAGAGCCATTTATTATTACAAAAGGGGAGAAAAAATTTAAGTACATAGTTCAAAGAATCGAAAGAAAATTTTTCTAAGGGATTCATGATTGTTGCTGGTTTTTCTTATAATGGCAAGTTAAAAATAAAGAGAGTGGAAAAAATGTCAAGATTAACTCCAAATACTATCAGGAACATATTTTATCGCTAATTTTTCTGAATGAAATACCATCGCTTTACCCACAGTGCCATCAATCTGTGAGACTCCATCAGGACAAAGTTAGCAGTCACTCATCAAAATCCACTGTAAATTTCCTAAAGGAAATGGAACAAAAAGCTGGTATCAAGGCCATACCCTTCACTGATATCTCTACTAAATCTCCCGATGTATCACCTATGGATTTTTGTGCTTTCGGACTTTTAAAATCTGCATTATCCAAACGTCGTCCCAAAACCCTTACAGGACTCTGGAAAGCTGTTCAGGAGGAATGGGATAGAATACCTCTTCTGACACTTCAAAAGGCATTATTATCCTGGAAATTGCGGTGTCGGAAGATAGTTCAGAATAAGGGGTCTCAAATAGAACATTTAAAACACAAGAATTTTATGTAATTTAGTTTTGTGAATACACTATACATCGTCTAAAAAATGTATGAACAGCCTCTGTAAAAAGTAGAGAATTAGAATTCTTTTAACTGTTTGGAAAAGTAGCTTGCATTTAAAAATATTTCTTACACTAGTTAGAATGAATCAGATTTCTGTATGCATAGACTGTACATCCGTTCTTGAAATGCAAAATTCTTATAAATTATTATCAAAAGTTAATTATGCCCATTAAGAACATTTGAATAGTTAAAATTTAACTATCTAATATTAAAGGAGATTATTTAAAAAAACATATCGAGAGGGATTTTGAGGAAATGAATACTTTTAAGGAATTTTTGATGTGATTATATAATCAATAAGTATGCAAGTATCTCATTACTTAATTTAATGAGACAAATTAAGTAATTTGTCTAATTACTTAATTTAGGAATAAAGTTAAGTTAATTTCTTTAAAAAGTAGAGTATTTAGAATTCTTTTAACTGTTTGTTAAATTAGATAGCATTTGAAAACATTTCTTACACTAGTTAGATTGAATAAATTAGATTTCTATATGCATAGACTGCACATCTGTTATTGAATTGTCAAGATTTGTATAAATTATTGTCGGAAAGTTAATTATATACATTAAGAACATTTAAATATTTAAAGTTTAACTGTCTAATATTAAGGAGATTATTTTAGAAACTTATCGAGAGGAATTTTGCGGAAATGAAGACTTTACCCGAAGTTTGTCTGACAAAACACAAGTTTTCGATGTCATAATTTCCTTTGCAATTATCCCTTTATAGCTTATGATTCAATTATTTTAATTACTAAGCATTTTAACTTCCACAATGGTCATATTAATATCAATCTACTAACGTTTCTTTTATAAGCAATTTATGATTTTCAAGTACTTTGCAAGTTATTTTAGAAATAAAATCATTAATAAATTGAAAAAAGCTTTACTCTGTAAATTAATTTGACTAAAGAAAAATATCAAAAGACCTGTGTCTGCAAACCGATTCAATTACAGATGTAAGAACTTAATAAGCAACATTATAATACAACGTTTATTGGCGTAAATGAAAAAAAAATGTTAAAAAATGGGAACAAACAAAATTTTTTTGTTCTTCATCAATACTGTCCAAAATTCAAAATAGCATCTAGTAGTAAAAATGAAATTTAGAGGAAAATAATTACAAAATAAAAAGAACTTTTTATATACCATGTTTTCATATTTTCTGTTGAATCATATAAACTTGACAATTCTATGTATTAATAAATACTTTAAAAAAATTTTTTTGATGAATTATCCCATCAACTTGAAAGAAAATGAAGTTAATTGGAAGTTAACTAGAATTTAACTTTTCGTTCCCGTTCCGGCCAATCGATGGAAAACAAAATTAACTGAAAATAACTGAAAATTAATTTAATTCTGCTTAGAGATGGCTAAAAGTATTTAAAAAATGCATTGTCATCGTGTTCTGAGCTATTCTAAAAGTTTCAAATGTCTAGCTAGTCGGGAAGTTAGTTAAAAATCGATTGCAAGATTTGTACTGGACAAACACACACACAAACTTAAAAACCGATTACAAGATTTGTACACACACAAACAAACAAACAAGAAAGCGAGTTAATAAAAACATGTAAAAAAAATTAATTTTTCGAAAACCCTCAGAAGAGAAAAAGGGAGCTGATCTCTGCCACACAAGAAAGCAAGTTAATAAAAACATGGTAAAAATGGAGATGGATAGCAAAAATATCTCATCATATGACTGAATGTAGAGCCAAAAGGAAAACAGGATGAAAAGTAATTATTTCTGTGTCATACGTATATCAAAAGGAAACAATGCTTCGTCATAAGACTTTCCCTCTAATGAGCTTGCTTTCGTATTATGGGCTAACTTGTTAATACGTTAAACGGAACAAATGAAATAATTTTAGTACGTTAAATACGTTAATAAGTTAAACAGTAACTGTTTAATACGTTAAGGGGTCAGGTAGCTTTTAAAGATTAAGATACCGGACAAACATATCCCTATTTTCAATCATCAGCATTTCGAAAATAATTTATTCAGAAATCTGAAAATTTTAAGGCGAGTTAAACATTCTTTCTTCCTTAACATGGCTCTCAATTTGCTCTAGCTTGAAGAGAAAATTTTTAATTGTTTAAAACTTCAGCAATTGTTTTTTCATTGTTATGTCATTGCGCACTATGATATCACCAGAACAGTTGGCTAGAATACCATGAAATTTTATACATGTGCAATATAAGCATGTACAATTAAAATGGCCGACTGTTATATCATTCCTTTTTATGAAAATTATAATTACAATAAAATTTATCAAACACTTTTTTGAAATTTTAAAATAATTTAAAAAAACAACTTTTTTTCCTATGAAGAACTAAGAATTTGATTTCATTGTTGGTCATTTAAAAGGTATATTATATAACATGGTTTTCAAACTAAAATAAATGTGTATATTTGTTAATATACAGATTCAATTCTGCGTGCAGTGATGTAACATTGAAAAAAACAACGGTTGAAATTTTAAAAATTTTATCTTTAAGCTAGAAAAAGTTTAGAGCTATATTAATAAAGAAGAAAGAGTGTTTAACTCACAGTAAAATTTTCATATTCCTGAATAAATCATTTTCATAACTACTGATGATTGAAAATAGGGATATCTTTGTCGAGTCTCTTAGATTTTAAAAGGTACCTGACCCCTTAATACATCGTATATTGTTTAATACGTTATTATAAACAGTATAACGGACACTGTTTAAGGCTGCTATGTACTAAGAAAAAAAAATTATTTCCCTTTTTCTCTTCTTGCAGACTCTTGTGGTGGGAGGAGTCCAGTTGACAGTTCGAGAATTCCACCCCTCTTAGGATTGACATTTTGAGGGATTGTAATGGCTCTCTCTATAGGGGGGTTAAGCGCTGCCCCCCAATTTTTTATTTAAAATCTGTTTATGTCAACTATTTACAGGTACATAAATGCTGATAATCAAATAAAATTGATATTGTCAGATAGCCTGAACTTTTCTGCAAAGCGCTACGGGATTCATTTTATAAATTTCGTCCACCGAAGGAATTTATGAGCGTTTAAAACACGCTATACCAGATTTTTCTCCATACAATTTAAATTTTAAAATATTAATTGCATTTTTAAAAAGAAACGAAAAATGTACACAAATATAAAATTTCTTTCTCTATGACGGAGTACAATTAAAAAAAAAAATCTTTGAATCCAAGTCGGCAATCAGTGGACAAATTTTCTCCATACGTTAACATTGAGTTGAGCGAATCCAATGGGGTTAGTACATAGCAGCCTTAATACGTTAATATATCCGTTTAATACGGTAAACAGGGGAAATGAAAAAATCGTTAAAAAAGGGGAAAAATAAATTTTCTTTTGACTTCATCAATACTGTCCAATATTCGAAATAGCACCTAATCGTAAAAAGGAAATTTGGATGAAAAAAAAAATGGAGATGAAAAACGAAAACGTCTCATCAGTTGACTGATTGTAGAGCTTTAAGCAAAACAGGCTAAAAACTAATTATTACCGTGTATACCAAAAGAAAAAATGCTTCAACATAAGTTTCTCTCTTTGATGAGCTTGCTTTCGTATTCAGGACTAAAAAGTGTTAATACGTTAAACGAAGCAAATGAAATAAATTTTATACGTTAAATACCTTAACACGCTTAAACAGTAATACGCTAAACTAGTTTAACGTATGTATGTTTGATACGTTAATATCTCGTATGATGTTTAATACGTTATACTAAACAGCATAACGTACACAGTTTAATACGTTAATACCTCCGTTTAATACGTAAAACAGAGCAAATAAAAAATCGTTAAATTAGAGGAACAAATAAATTTTCTTAATTCATCAATGCTGTCCAAAATTCCAAATAACACCTAGTGGTAAAGAGGAAATTTAGATGGAATAAAATGGAGATGGAAGAACAAAAAGTCTCATCAGTTGACTGATTGTAGAGCCTGGAGCAAAACAGGCTGAAAAGTAATTATTTCTGTGTCATATATCAAAAGAAAAAAATGCCTCATAAGTCTCTCTCGTTGATGAGCTTGCTTTCGTTCGGTGATTAAAACGGTGATGGAGAATTTAAAGCCTGTTACATATGCCTTAACCAATCGATAAATTCTGAAATTATGTGAAATCTAGCTTACTGTACGTTATGCGAAATTGAGAATTCGAGAACCCGACTTGTTTTTTTTTTGCGTTTTGTGGAGCATTTGTATTTTGGAAAATACGGTCAAAGTTTGTATGAATTATGAGTATAGAAACGGGAAACCTTGAATGTACGAGAAATGACTTAAAAGATCGAAAAGGTTTGAATTGAAGCCTATTAGAGAGCAAAATTTAAAAGATTCTGGAATAATTTAAAAAGTAAATTGCAAATACGCTTTATTTTACCACAACTTGGTTTGCAAGTTATGAATTAAATGATGGGATTTTAATATAAAAATATACAGGATATCATAATATGTATTTATTAGAATAAAATTGCATTAAACAGGTTCCGTTGTTTTCTTTAGAATATTATTTAATGGCCATTTATGCTGGTTCTTCGTGTTTCAACGTAGGATTACATTCCTTCATAACGGTCCTTCAGAAAGCAAAACTTCAGACGCTAAAACCGTCCGTCCATCCGTCGTCGCGTGTTATAAATTTGGCAACGCGCCAAACCCAGTCTGTATCGCTTCGACAAGCAGTAAACAGTTAAACAGAAAAGTACCAAAATTCGTTAAAATTTTGACATATATGTATATATATATATTTTTTAATGCGGAGGCACTTATCGTGAAGACATTCACCTATAATTCACCGCAGTTTTGCTGGCCATTTTATTATGGGGGCGCCATATAGGCAGACCAGCATTGTCCCCTACAGGACGACACAAACGGAGGCGTTTTAGTGGCGCTTCGCCAGGATTCGATCTGAGCACCCTCAGCACCGAAAACCAGCGCGCTGTACCACAAGGCCGCCATGGCCCTCTATATGTATATATATACATACGTACATATATATAGATACATATATAGTACATAACACATACATACATATACACATACAAAAGAGGTAAGCAACGATAAGTAATCCTACGTTAATAACACGCGGTAGTTTCGTTAGAAGAGACTACCTGATTTTTTTTTTTAAAGTTGAGAGCACTCATGTAGCTCGTTGAGGCGTTGAATACCGCAGCTGATACATTGTCGAAAAAATTACTTTGGGAAATGATTGGGTAAAAGGTAATGAATTTTAATAATTGAAGATTTTAGTTTTTTCTTTGATTACAAATCATATATGCTTGTACGCTTGAGTTTGAAAATGTTATAATGTGCAAACATTTCTATTGCAAGTCATTCCTTGAATTTCTTTCAATTAAATAATCTCATTCCCAGAGAAATTTCCCTTGAGGCTCCTTTTCCTTGATGGTTAACTTCTTTTCTATACCCCTTTGATGCATTTTTTTCCGCAAGGGATTCCTCCTTGGATAATCCTATTGGAATTCTTTCAAGAAAGGATATTCACATTCTTAAATAAAAATCTATTATTGACAGGGATTTGCCTAGTTAGCTCCCACGTTTTTGATATGCACACTCTGTCTCTTGTTGATTAGAATTGACTCCTGGGGTTAAGATTATGGGCTAATATGAAGAACATGATACGGTCATGATACGGTCGCCAAGCAGGGGCGATAAAGGCGCCAAGCTGTTATTACTGCAAATTTCTGACGCGTTTGTCATGTGACTATTTCGTGACGCATATATCACGTGGTGTTGTCAGGTGATTTATCCTGACGAATTAGAAGAAACTTGAGATATGGAACAATTTTAAATGCGGCGCTTAAAGTTAAATTTTGTGTTCGTGTCTTCTAGAGAGTTGCTTGTTGCAAAATGAGGGACGTAATTGATTTGAGTGTTTTGTTTCGAATGGATTTTATGGGAACCAGGTATATAATTAATTTTTGTATGGAGAATGGTTTAATTTCGAGTGCTTTGGAATGCGAGAGGTGTAATAGAAAAATGGAATTATGTGAACGAAAGGATATTTCGGATGGGTTTGAATGGCGGTGTCGTGTGTATGGAGAAAATGCACATTTTATTCGTAGGTCGGGTTCTGTTATTACTTTTCTAGTTATAGGCATTTGTATTTAATTTAGATATTATGTGGTTACGAATAGCAATAACTTCAAATGTGTTTTTCTCAAAATAAAAATTTTCATGTCATACGAATATTCAAACTGCTCCAGGCGCATTTCTAAGTATCGTATTGCTTTGAAATTTAAGTTTTATATACTTAACTGTATATCAAATAAATGTTATTGAAAAGAATTATGCTCCGTAGCTCAGAATTTCTAAATTTTGTACTTGAAAAGATGATTTATAGGTATTTTTCGTAATAAAAAGGGTGTTTTCACTATTATTATTTTTTTCTCTTTATATTTTTAATGAATGCTTAAAATAAGCAACAAGTCTCATTGTTAGTTCTATAAGGTATCCTGTAAATAAAAATTACCATATTATATGCAAAAGAAATGCGCATGGAACATTTTTAATTAGGCCAATTTTTGATATAATTCATAATTCATAAATTATGAATATTTCATCTTTAAATTTTAACCACTTTTACATATCTATGGTACTAATCACATATTCACATTTCAAGCAAATCCGTTCAAAACAAAATAAGTTAGGTTTGAAGGTCCACTGTCCCCTTAATCTTCAGCAAAGCTGGGGCAAATGCATTCCGATTGACTGAGACGGACAGATGGTTATTTTTACTGAGCTTGCTGGCATTTAATCATTAAGAAGAATTTTATTTTTGTGCAGAACATGGATAAACCAACAATGTTATCGATTTATTTAGCAATGGAAATCTTTTAAAAAGCCGAAGAAGAGCAAATTCTTTGAAGAATTCCAGCGCTGAGCATTTAAAGATTATGGGAAAAACAAAACAGTACAAAGTATCCTAATCTTCGATAAAATGATAGTTCGTCCAGAATGTGAAGTCCATCCAAAGAACCGCAACACATCACAGTACAGAAAATTTAACCGGCAATGGGATGTTTTGATTCAGTGGTTGAAAAATTCAAGCTTCTAATTCCAAAATTTAGAATAAAGATATAATGGGTTACATTAGAGAACTCCACTATTTTAACATGTTAGGAAAGCAGCTTTAAAATTCTCTAGTTATTTAAGGTTTGAAAATGTGAAGTTTTATAAAACTTTCTCCAGTTTTACAGTATTCGTTGGTTTCCTGTTTGACTGTAATCATTTCAATTAAAATTTTCTGCTTAAATGATTAGGCCTCTCTTTTATATAAGACCCCGAGTTTTTTTCGCTTTTTGTTTCCTTTAACATACATCTAAGGGAGAGATCACTGCATTTCAATATTCTACACAATGTAGAATTCTCTTTACTACTACCCCCCCCCCCCTTGAGAGTAGAACAGCTGCATTCCCTTGCGTGTTATTGCTCCAAAGAAAACTTTTTCAATGTCTCGGCTCTCAAAAGTATTTTTTTTCTATGTAATTATGATATAATGCCACATATAACCTTGACACACGTTATAGATTTGAATTTTATGCTGTTCAATCTGACCGTGTCTTAATGGGTCATTGGATTCGAGGTTCTTGGATGGTGACGCACGATGACTAAAAACCTTGGAGATATTTGCTAGAACAAAACAAAATCAGCGGAATACCTTTTAATAACTTGTAAGGTATACACAAGATTCGATTCACAAGAATCGAACTTTTGAGTGAATTAAAGAAGCTGCTTTAGATATGCTAATTTCGGCATACGCGCTTAGTATAAATACCACGCAGCGTCATTAATAAAAAAGGAGGAGGTTGTTAAGGTTGAAAAGGTGTTATCCTGCGCTAGTGCTTAGCGGGCCAGAAGTTTACGTGGCAGTACTGCTGGTTTGACTTACTGTTCGTGAGTATAAAAATATATTGTTCTTGAAAGCTGTGTTTATACATTCCGTACAAGTAGTACGCATGCTTATTGCTGTAAAAGCCAATTATATGTGCAACGAATTCAATAAACATTGTTTCATGTATAAACTGTGTTTGTTTCAAATTCAAATAGAGTGCCACTTCAAATTATATACACCCAAGAGTGGGTAGAAGTGAGCATAGAAACTCTATAAACTTCATCACTGATATCAACAGTATAATGATATTTCAATGACAATTTTCTGATTGTGTGTATTCATGTAAATTCTGTTGGTGATGAACAGAATTATAGAAGAAATGAATAAGTTATTTAATTCATTGCGGCGAACGAGAGATCTACTTCCTATCAAAGGAATTGTTGTTTAAAAATTAAAGTTTTACATGTACTTGAACCAAAAGGCTACAAATAATCTCTCTACATAAAATCGAAATTCTGTCCGTTTGTCTGTTCCTTGTATAATCAATCTATCTAATAACAAGTAATATTAAAAAAAAATTAAAGTCAATTCCTACTTAGGTCAACAAAAATTTTTTTTATTTTAGTTACTTTTTGGCGGGGAATTGCACTGATATTGGCTCGATTCTGTGAACACCATTACTGCCGAGAAATTTTTTTCTCCCATATAAAACTAAAATTAATTAACTATTTTAGTTAATTAATTTTAGTTAATTAATTAATTTTAGTTTAAGTTTTATTTAGTTTAATTTTAGTTAATTAATTTTAGTTTAGTTTAATTTTAGTTAATTAATTTTAGTTAACTATTTTAGTTAATTAATTTCCAATATTAATTACTTAATTAAATTTAATTAAGGAATTAATATTGGAAAAAACTGTATTAACTTCAAGTGTCATCCACTACAAGTTTTAAAAAAATGTATTTGAACTTGAGTGGATGAATAAAAAGTATTTTATTAACGATTGAAAATTTGAACAAGATATATAAATATAGGAAGAGTGTGAACTAATAGTAGGAATTGAAAAATACATCAAATTTTGTATAACTATCATTTTATCTCCCGGAAATTGCAGGGAATCCTAAAACGCAGCAGTTCCTCTCTTTAATAATCTTACTGATATTTTGAGGTTAATCTTAATAAAATCTTAATATTGCCTCTTAATCACTTTTTCAGCTCTAGATACCTTTTCTGATCGAAGTATGAATTCCCGCCTTTTGTCTCCAAATGATTTAATTTCTCAAGCTCAGCTACATGTTGGCTACTCAAGAGGAGTTACCGCGTTCAAAACATTTTATTATTTCGTTGCGAAACGGAAAAAAGGAAAATACTGTGTTCAGCAAAAAACATTAGAATGATGCTTTACACCAGGGCTGTCCAACCTTTTAGCTTCCTTGGACCATATTGAAAGAAGACGAATTGTTTTGGGTCACACAAAAATATACCTAACATTGAAAATAGTTGAATAGTAAAATAAGTATAATATACAGTTAACATATTTATTTCATTATAAATTTTATTTATAATTATAAAGATAACGGTAGAAGTCATAAAATTTATGTGATATTTGGCATTGAATATGAGAGACTAATGCATCAATATCTGGGTCAACTGAAGTGGTTGCAATTCTCAGGGAACTCTCAAGATTTTCCTCTGATATTTAGTTCTAATTTGACTCTTAGTATGACTTCACTCGTGAAAATAGTTGTTCACAGATGTACATGCTTCCTAACAATGATGACATGAATAAAGCATGACTATACAATCAGAGATATTTATCTCTGAAAAGGTATGATTTACAACAAAAGGTATGATCCAACAAGGAGATTTGATTAAACTTCTCATTAAGTTGGATAGCAGTATGAAACTCTATGCATACTATTTGGAAATTTTCAGGCAGCATATCTATATCGGCTGTAAGTCCAAAAGATAATCCGTCCTTCCCGAAGGTATACGGAGGATTTTGAGAGACGATAAATTTTGCAATGGCAATCAGCTTGAGTAGGACTATACAATATGAAATAAATACATGCGTTCCATACAATACAAAATAAATACATGTTATGATAAACAATTATATAAACCGAAACAATTAAACAAAATTATCAATGACCCAAAAAGGAGTAATGAAAGTCCATAAGGTCTTTCATCACAGCCAAAATGAATTTTCTACAAAAGTAGTCATTATAGAATTTATATGGTGACCATTCAATAATTTCCCTCGGTAAACTAGATCGCAAATCTCTCCATGTTACACAATTAAATAAACAATGTTCTATTGTCTGGACTTCTCCGCACGCACAGATGTCAATCTTCCCAAAAAATCTTCATTGATATGAGCCCACGCTTCCATGTTGAGTGATAGCTTGATTAATATAGAAATTCGATATCAATCTTTCTAAGGAAACCTGAGGGTAGATTTTATAAACCGGCCTCCCCAATTCACTATCGGCCCACCTTTCTTGCCATACTTTCATTCCATATGCCTTAATCTTTGCCTTTACTTGTTGCCATTTTGTAGGTACCTTGAATTATGTCCAGTTCCGTGGCTTCTTTAGCCGCAGTGTCAATTTCCTCATTCTGTCTGATCCCGATATGTGCTTTTATCCAGTGGAAATGCACGACCACACCATTTTTTTTTTATCTTGTGTTTCAATTCCTCAATAATCTCACCCTTATATTCTAAGGACCCAAGCGCCTGCAAAGCACTCCTCGAATCGCTAAACATATCAATTTCACTTAGGCCCTTTTTCCTAGCATCGTCTATTGCCATAGACATGGCCGTAACCTCGGCACTGTATGATGTTGCATTATCAGGTTTTCTTCTCCGTTTAGTGTCAATCTTCTGACTCTCATGATACCTAACAAAGGCCGACCCAACTTTTCCGTTAATCTTGGAACCATCCGTAAAATATGTATTCTTCGCAATGGGTTCTAGTCTATAAGACCAATTAAATCTTATTATATCCTTTATTTTCCTGAGATCCCTAGATTTTACTTCACAAGTTTGACTATTGAAGGATTCATTCCCCAACCAAATCTCATCACCCTCATTATAGATCTTATACCACAACTTATCCATTTTCGCTCTTAAATCAAGGGGTAAACACCCCGTAATTATCTCTAGAGCCTCTGTCGGTATGGTGCGGTAGCATTTTGTTATCATTGCCAGGAACGGCCTTTGCATCTGTCGTAACTTGGTATTCATCAAAGTCTGATCATCATACCAGTCCTGAGCTCCATGTAACAAAATCTTTTCCACAACTCTTAAATATAGCTCTTTAATATTTTCGCCCTTAAGGCCCCAAGTCCTTTTATAAATTCTGTTCATCCCATAAATGAATTTGAGGTTTTTTTTCCTCTTATGACGGTTATATGTTTAATAAAATTCAACTTTTCATCGATATACACACCCAGATATTTCAATGCGTCGTTGTATCTATATTTTTATTCTTTAATTTTATAGTCGGTTACCTCGTAACCTCGTAACCTCGCCTTTATACATACTCGCCTTTATATCGGATGTAAATCGAGTAGCAATGATGCAAAACAACTGTTTATTTATCAACAAAGTGGGACCTGTAATGGCTGCCTGCCATCATCGCCGAGAAAGGCTATTGAGATTCTTTTTTCGCTTTGAGCTCTCTTTCTGGGCCGCACTAATATTTGCTTTGGGCCGCATGCGTCCCGCGGGCCATGGGTTGGACACCCCTGCTTTACACTGTTCCAGTGATACATATATGTGACCACGAGTTTGTAAATTTTTTATCACTGGGGGTTATTATTTAAAGTGTAAGTGCTGACGTTCTAGAAACAAGTCAAAATCCTCCACCGGTTCCCCAAAGCTTTCGGCTTGCTTATCAGCTACGAATCACCTGAAGACCAGTCGCTACGTAGCAATACCTGAATACGCAGTCGAGGGTTGATTTCCCAAGTTCGGTGACATTTTTCATTGCTGTGGGGCTCGAGGATGGCGGACAAACAGTACAGATCTGTCATCCACTCAAGGCACCCCAATAGAACAGATCAATTCTGACTGCAAACATTGTTAACGAATTCTAATGGAACACATTTTTAAAACCTAATTTTTTTTTGTAACTGCGTAACCTGTTGCAAGGATAGCCTTACCCTGAATCTTCGTGACGATTCTAACTGAAAAGTAGCTGAAGGCGGGAACTAAACAGAGGGCGCAATTTCTTACGTCGTCAGCAGTAAAGATACAATTTAGCAATATTATATCTCCCAAATATCCAGGTCTGGCTCATGAGCGTCCACCATGTTTCCCAATCTCGACAAAAGACAAGCCACTCTATACCATTGTTTCAACTGACGGCGCTCTACGAAACATAGACGTTAAAACGCTCTTATTCGAGTATATTTTTCAAATTCGATTATCTTTCTCCGTAAGTTCAAAAGCTGGCATGCGTAGATGTCAAAGAATAATTCGTAATAAAATGACTTTCCAAACAAGCTATTTATTCTTAATAAGCTTTACTGGAGGCATAATTTTCAGGATGTCAGAGGGAAATGCTTTTGAATTTCCTTTAGTAACTTAGCAAGTTAGTTATGCAAAGCTGAATTTTAAGAGAAGACTCAAACAGAAAAGAAGACTTCTAAAAGATCCAGATGAAAATAATAATTTCATTTGGTGAAATGGGCAACAAAATGTGTGGCTGGTTAGGAGCTTAAAAAACGCGACTGTATGTAATGCGAATTTTGATTCTTCTACTTGATAAAAAAATCATTATTTGCAGTAGCTAAGTGTTCCACAAATTAAAAAGAAATACTTACACTCAAGAGCCAAAACATTATGACCACCCCTACATTTTGCAATGAATTCGCCTGGATGACGTGGAAGGCACGTGATCAGGTGGAAGTGGTATTTAACTGCTGCTGGAGAGTCTGAAGAATCATTCTTTCACTTACTTCTGTGTGTGATGGGAAAGGCTGCGGATCTAAGCGACTTTGATAGAGGGCAGATTGTAATGGCTCGAAGGCTCGGAACAAGTATTTCCGAAACTGCACGACTCGTGGGTTGTTCGCGACCTACAGTTGTTAGTACTTATGCAAAGTGGATGAATGACGGTGAAACCAGCAGTAGACGACATGGTGTTGGAAGTCCACACGCTATCAAAGAAAAAGGTCATCGGAGACTGTCTCGCATGGTGAAGCAAAACCGGAGCCAGACAGTGGCTCAGCTGACAGCCCAATACAATGCAGGGCCAAGTAGAATAGTATCGCAGCACACTGTTCAGCGGACACTGTTGGATATGGGACTACGCAGCAAACGTCCCACTCGTGTGCCTTTGCTGACCAAGCGTCATCGCCAACTGCGCCTGCGCTGGGCCCGGGAACATCGCGACTGGTCCATGAATCAGTGGGAGAGAGTTGCCTGGTCAGATGAATCACGGTTTGTCATTCATCACGCCGATGGCCGTATCAGGATACGCCGTCTTCCAGGCGAATTCTTGCTCCCTCAATGTACAGTAGGTCATACACAGGCCGGTGGTGGCGGTATTATGCTTTGGGGGACGTTGTCTTGGGCGTCTCTGGGACCCGTGGTTGTGGTAGAGCAGACCATGAATGCTACAGGGTATCTGAACATTGTTGAAGACCAGTTGCACCCTTACATGTCCTCTGTTTTTCCAGCTGGAAATGGAATGTTCCAACAGGACAACGCCCCGTTTCACAAGGCTAAAATTGTGTTGGAGTGGTTCCAGGAACATGATGCTGAATTCCAGTTAATGTCCTGGCTTCCAAACTCACCGGATCGCAATCCGATAGAACACATTTGGGATGTCATGGCACGGCAGCTCAGAGTTCAAAGACCACCAATTCGCATTATCTTGGATTTGCGTGACCGTTGCTTAAACATCTGGTACAATCTGTCTCCGGCCATCTACCAAGGACTTGTGGCATCCATGCCAAGGAGGGTTGAAGCTGTGTTGCGCGCCAAAGGTGGGCCAACTCGTTATTGACAGGTGGTCATAATGTTTTTGCTCTTGAGTGTATATGTGGACATTTACCTGCATTAGAGAATGAATGTTCCGCAAGTACTTTGTGACTGCAGGGGTGACTTTGTGACACATAGTATTTTTTTCGTATTTCGGATCTTGCGCCGCGCCGGTGATACCGGTAAGGTAAAGATCGGCACCAACAGTTTGTCCGACATACATAGACACCTAGTGGCCAGTTTCCGAAGCTTCTGCTCGCCATTTGTCTTCGCTGGCCAGTGTATCGTTCAAACCTGTTGTCAAGCTTTTGACACAAACTTCGGAACCTTCGTGTGCTGAAGGCTAACACATTATACAACCAACTACCACAGGTAATTATTTTTTTATTGTCAATATGTTGGTTAGATTGTGGAGCAATATAACTTTTGTGTAGTGATATTTCCGAGAGATATGAGAGCATAACCTAAATATCGAAAGGTGACGGGGTTACTTTGTGACACGTTAACAGTGTCACAAAATAGCCCACAATGTCGACTCACCTCCTCTAGCCACTAGATGTTGTACTTTTTAGTCCTCTAAAATACTACTGGAGTGAAAGAAGTATTGACTATCTGGAAAAAAACTACCGAATGAGCAGAATGTACCGAAACACGAATTTCCTCATCTTCTCAAAGATCTGATGGCTGCCCCGGCACTCGAGGTCTCTTTGATGTCAAAGATATAAATAAAGCTATCCAATATTTGTAATAGGTATATATATTATTGCGTATCAAGATTTTGATATGAGTTTTACTGTCTAACTTTATGTCAAGTAATTTTTCCACTTGGATTTCAAGGTGAAAACACAAATGTCACAAAGTAGCCCCACTCGACGGGGCAACTTTGTGACACATTTTAACGTCAATTTCTCAATGGTATTTAAAGGTCCGGGTGGATGTACCAATGTTTTGCAATTGTTCGTTTTAGGTTGCTTTTAAAACTGATCGGCTTGCAGAGGAAAAAAACTTAAAATCAGTCACAAAGTAACTGCATCTTACGGTACGTTATTAAGTTATAAAAATTTGTTTATATTTCTAAAATTAAAAGATAATCCTTTTCTGTCTTATATAGCTCATTTTGACGGTGGGGAAAAATTGAGAATAATTTGTTTTCATAAATTAAGAGCACAGTGCATTTTTAAAACTACTTAAATTTTCAATGGATTTTCCTGAAATTTTGTATTACTTCAACTAATAAGCTCAAATAATTATGTCCAAAATTTGGTGTTAAGATGTTGAAAAAAATGTGTTTTCAGTTTTACGATTTTAAGGCAACAAAGAATTAAATTTAAAACGTGTTATGTGAATTTCTTTCGATGCAGCACAAGAATTTTATTTGATCCTTACAACCAAACTTAGAATTTATTGTACACATTCACTGAATTTATAAAGAAAAAAAGTTTAAATATCCTTATATAGTTTCAAAACACCATCAACCATGCAACTGTGTAAAAAATATTACTGAAATTTTATGAGAATTACTATTAAATTTGCTAACATTTATTCAATATTGCATATACAGAAAATATTTTTAGAAAGAATATGCCGGTTAGAAACCCTCAAAAAAATTCCAAACATATACAAGGAATTTCCAGTACTATACTAATTAAAACGCGATAAAAAAATATAAGTTCAAGTACAGAAAGTGTTAGCTATCAGTTTCGGAGTAAAACTGGCCATTTTGTATATATGCGTAAATTTAAGTAATATTTAGTCTAAACGCATGAATTTTGTACTGTGCTGATTAAATAAGCTTTTTGGAACTCCATTATCCCTTTAAGTGCATTCTGTTCTGAGTGCGGCATCTAAAATTGTTACAAATTAATGCAGATTTTAAATACTGTAGATTACATATACCTATAATGATTCGTTCCGATTAAACTTTAAATAAAGTACCTTGTAAATTAGACAAGACGCAATTTATCTCAGCGAAAGCCAAGAGAGCTCTAGCGTAAAAAAGATAAATCTTTTTTTTTTCATCCACGGTTCACATTATAAAAACAAATCCTCACTAAAAGGAATTCCCCCCATTTATAAATAATTAAAATTCCTTTCAAGTTATGGAGATATTAGGGTTTGAATACTCTATATCACATAACAGAAGGTTAAACGTTTACATATCAAGATTTAACTTCTTTGAGACATGCTAGATACCTCTAGCGGGACACATTTGAAAAGCATGATCATCCGTTTAGATTACCTAATTAGGAAACGGATAGTTTGTGATTTATTTCTCTTAGCATTTGATTTTTCTCCCGGTTCAAAAGAGATGGAAAAATAAATAATAATTTATAATCTTTTTTTATACTTGAGTTATATTAAAAAAATAAAACATGCAATTGATATGATCCAAATCAAGTGTTCATACTTTCTACATAGTCAAAAAGTTCTGTGAAAATTGGAATTTTAATCTAAGTTCAAGGCACTGGATGACAACTCTCAGAGGAGCATTTCGACTGATGAGAATGTTTGAATCCAAAATACACTTTGTTGCGAATGATTTTTGAACTGGCTTTATGGACACCTAATTTAAAGTTGATATGAAGGCAGATGTAGAAAGAAATCACATTGTATTAAAGATAATATTAGTCACCATGTAATAAATTTTTAAAATAACTTCTAAATGTATTAAGTTAGGGTAAAAAAATTATTTTACATTAAAAAGGTGAAATGAAGGCAGGTGTAGAAAGAAATCACATTGTATTAATGATAATACTAGTCACCATGTAATACATTTTTAAAATAACTTATCAATGTATTAAGTTAGGGCAAAAAAATTATTTTACATTAAAAAGGTGAAATGAAGGCAGATGTAGAAAGAAACCACATTGTATTAAAGAGAATACTAGTCACCATGTAATAAATTTTTAAAATAATTCATCAATGTATTAAGTTAGGGTAAAAAAAAACATTTTATATTAAAAAGGTGAAATGAAGGCAGATATAGAAAGAAATAACACTGTATTAAAGATAATACTAGTCACCATGTAATAAATTTTTAAAATAACTTATAAAAGTATTAAGTTAGGGTAAAAAAAAATATTTTACATTAAAAAGGTGAAATGAAGGCCAATGTAGAAAGAAATCACCTTGTATTAAAGATAATACAAGGGTCACCATGTAATAAATGTTTAAAATAATTTATCAATGTATTAAGTTAGGGTAAAAAACATTTTATATTGAAAAGGTGAAATTAAGGCAGATATAGAAAGAAATAACATTGTATTAAAGATAATACTAGTCACCATGAAATATATTTTTAAAATAACTTATGTATTAAGTTAGGGCAAAAAAAATTATTTTACATTAAAAAGGTGAAATGAAGGCAGATGTAGAAAGAAACCACATTGTATTAAAGAGAATACTAGTCACCATGTAATAAATTTTTAAAATATAATTTTCAAAGTATTAAGTTAGGGTAAAAAAAAAATATTTTACATTAAAAAGGTGAAAATGTGGAAAAAGTCCCAAAAATTTTCTTGATCCAATAACACAATTATTATGCATAAAATGCAAGCGTCCATATTGGCTTAAAATGTTTGAACCACAGTAAAAATAATATCTCTCAAGAGCACAATTATTCCTTTAGATTCTTTGAATACTTCAATAATAATTTTACGACCATATTTAAAAACAAAAGAAAACAAGAACTCCAACTTTTACAGAGATATCTAATTGAAGTTCCCCTATGAAATTATTCATTTTAAAGTGAACATGTACTGCTTGTATATAAGTTATTAACTTCTGACAAAAAGGATAAATCCTTTTGAACTTTTCGTGCGATTCTTCTTTTCACCCCGTCTGACACGCGCATCTGTGATAACCAGACGGTAGGTGCAGCTGTTTGGAACTGTTGCGTGTTATTTTCTCCTAAGAAAGTTTCTGAACCGTTGTATTTGAGAAATGCAGAACGGAATGAACTCTTCCCGAGACTAATTATTAACCGAATGTCACGCAAGGCCTTGAAACATATACTTGGTTTGAATTTTTACTACACATTTTGCGCGTGCCTTTTTGTGGGTCATTGAGGAAAATTAAAACTGTTTGTGCGTCATTCATAAGGTAAGATTTTGCAAGTTTTGTGAGAAAGGGGGTAAAAACTTACTTCTGGTTGGTCAAAATTCATATCTGTGTATTACGTGTCGAATAAATCCATGTATGTTTTGCCTCTGAATAACAGAGGGTTACAAATTTTTTTTTTTGGTGCGTAGGATTTTAGAACTGATTTTAGCTATATTTGGGACGCTGAGTCGAAATATGAAATCGGTTTTTCTCTATCTGATCTACTTTTTGTGATTAGTTAAAACCTCATTTATCCGGACTAACTGAGACTATCTCCGGACTAACTTAATTTTCCTTGTTTAACTTACCCAATTTTCAAGCCTCCATTTACACTGGTTAGATATTACAGAGGCCTACAGAAATTTTTTTTTTGGTACCTAGGATTTTAGAACTTATTTTAGCTATATTTAGGGCGCTGAATCTAAATATGAAATCAGTGTTTCTCTATCAACTCTCCATATTTAGATGCAGTAAAACCTCGTATATCCGGACTAACTGGGACCATAGGCAATGCGGACAGTCGAAGATCCGGATAATCCGCGTAATATGGGTAATAAGCAATAAAAAATCCTAAACTAAGAATACTTACTTTGTTTTATAACAAAACTAGCTGAAAACCCGCGCTTCGCTACGGAGTACATTCAAATTAAATACAACGGTCAATGTATGCAATTAATGCCAAAAAAAATAAATATATATATTTATAATAAATGCGACGATCAATGTATACAATTGATGTTATATATATATATATATATATATATAATTATTTAGTTATTTATTTATAAAAAATCGTAAGGGATATTTATTTTTTTTGGATAATATCGAATCGTCTGCTGCATTAGAATGAAAAAGAATATTTTTTTTGTCTATTTAGTTGTTATGCACGTGACGATAAATTTATTTAAAGTACCAGAAAAGAAATCACGTTATCGGCATTTAATAAATTAAATTCTAAAAATGAATCTTTAAAAATTCACCAAAAATCAGAAAATGGAGGTAAAGGTTCTAAAAAGATTTTATTTTAAAGGAATTTTTATGATCTTTCTCGTGATATAAATTTTATAACCCTCAAATTATTATTTTAAATGCAAACTTAAAAAAAGTTACTAAAACAGCTTAAAAATTTAATTTTAAAAAATCTAAGCAGAATTTTTCAAAAATCTCTCTTAGTGCACCCCTACACCATAAGAAGAATCGCCATGCAAAATTTCAGCCCTCTAGGTCCAGCGGTTTGGTCTGTGCGTTGTATGTCAGTCGGTGAGTCAGTTACGGAACTGTTTTATATATATAGATTACATAGTATTCTTTACAAGACATTAAAATATATAAAAATAACTGTTAACATCATTTCTTAGCAAAGAATTGGTAAGTCTAGTAAAGCTTTCTTAAACTCAACACAAAGCATTTTATTATCATAATTTATTGTACAGTCTATACAGGAACTGTACATTGAATCAAACTAAAAAGCGAATATTTGGTGTACTTGTAGTGACGTCCTTGTTATCATAGTGAAAAATTATTATCTAATAGGTACATGAAATAAAAATGTCTACAAATCTAATCCGGATTATCCGGAGATCTGGATAAACGAGAGCCGGATAAACGAGATTTTACTGTACATCCAATCATCTATCAATGTTTTTTGTCGATTCAATACAATTTGTATGATTCCAGAGATTTAAAGCTTTTGTTTTCCGGTAATAAATATATGTGACATTTTTGGTAAAAATACTTTTGGTTAAATCTGAAATGCGTTATCTAAAAAGGTTCATAAAATAAAGCATCTAAATCGAATTACACCATTAGAGGAATATTTCATTGAGGTGACTTGGCGGGGAAAAAACTAAATAGAGGTTCTGAGACGTAATAATTTTATTCTGTATTTGCCCTCATTTGTAGTAATATTTTACCTCAAATCTGTCTCTATATAAGCACATTGTACACATACAAAATTCTTAGACAGTTGGCGATTTTGTTTCAAAAAGTTTTAAAGCTCAAAACTACTTCCTTTTTTGTGTATGGGAAAGATCCCACGATAACAAATTTATATATACCAAAGAAAAGATATTTATAAAGTTTTCATTCATGTTAAAAGAGAGAAAATATATAGCACTATTTGCCCTAATTGCTAAAATATTTGCTTCACTGAAAATTTTTTTAAACTTTGAATTAGAAATCGCGATAAAAATGTAATGAAAACAGGACATTGAACAAATCGTCATAGATATGAATTGTAAGGAATTGAAGATGGATCCCCTTGGAGATGACAGATCATGAAACATTTCATATCGGGATAAAAAGGCCTAAAGTACGGATGTGCTACGAGGTATGGACATGGCATATAAAACGTATACATAGACATGGCACATAAACATGGCACATAAGACATGGCATATAAAACGTATGTAATTGTAGAAACGCGAGGTTCGTGTTTTTGCATAAAAGTTTTACATTATGCTTAGGGGTACGTAAATTTCGGATAAAAAATATCGAAATTTTGTAAAAATTTACAATAAATAAAATTTTGCATTTATTCGCATATACAGTGACCACCGCTTATAGTGATCAGTGGTTATAAGAATCAACCGTTTATAAGAATCAATATCGCAAAAACAAAAAAAAAATGCATTATTTCCATGTTAAAGTTTTCGCTGTAGAGAATCAATCCACCGGTTTTAAGAATAAGCTTACACTCTTCGCTTTCCTTTCATTTTTCCAAAAAAGCAACTTAAACCATCAAAAGGCACGAAGTTCTTTTTTTATGTTTTTTAAAGAAAGAGTGATAAGATGGGATGGAATATAGTCGTAAAATGCATCCCTTTCTTTGTTAGACATAACATAATAGTTTCTCCTTAAACGCTTTAGCACAAAACTGTCCTATTAGCTTGACCTGGAGGCGTCTTTACCCGTCCTGGTCCGATTTCACTTTTCTCCACTGACAAACAAAGACAGGGACTCTTTTTTCCCCATCTCCCACATCCTGGTTGCGGCTTCCTGGACCCTGAAGCACATAAATCTTCGGCGAAGTGTCCACTATGACTTAGGCAAACAGAATTCAACACGTTATCAAACCGTGAAACGGAAGCTAGAAGGTGAATCTTCGTCTGAGACTATTGGCATTGAAAGAGGTATAAAGAACATCCTGAAAACTCCATTTCGTCAAACTACAGTAGAAAACTGTTTCTTGCTCCCTTCCTGTAGTTGAAATGTTAAAACTGTTAAGCAGGTATGTTGTAACAAATATTGGATTTTTTTCTTCTCTTACTATAATTATGTGTATCTACTTACAAGTCTAGAAATTAAGTTGTATTTTTAAAATTATAAAAAATAATTTTAATAAAAGATAATTAACGTAAATTAAAGAGTATTTTGTGGTAAATTATCTCATATATGTATATAAAGGTGTGTGTGTGCCTGTCCAAAAACCTAAATTCCGGCTATAAGAATCAATCGCTTATAAGAATCAAAAACAGTAATAACAAACGTGATTCTTATAAGCGGAAATCACTGCATATATATATATATATATATATATATATATATATATATATATATATATATAATATTAATTCATATTATATATATATATATATATATATATATATAATATTAATTCATATATATATATATATATATATATAATTATATAATTTTAATTCATATATATATATATATATATATATATATATATATATATATATATATATATATATATGAATTAAAAAATTTCGCATTTATTATAAGAAATCATAATTTTACTTACTTGGATAGGTAAGTATAAAAATTCTGAGTTAAAAGCTAACACTGTACTAGTCTCCACATTCTCTTCCTTAAATCTTTAGCAACAAGTAATAAGCAAATTTCATAGGTGAAATCTCTCAGTTAAAGACAGTAGATGGTCTTTGATAAGCAATTATATTAATAAATTATTACTGTTATTACATAATTTCGTTGAAAAGCCGTTTATCACCGAGTTTTCGTCGAAAAGAAGCAAAAAAATAATTTTCATTTTTTATTCCCTCATATCGGCAAATTTCGCATCTATTCGCCTCTATTTCGTAAATACGAAAATTGCGTATCCCTAATTATACTTTATTGAAAGGAAAATATCAGTTTTTTAGGATTTGTACCATCCCACATCCTTTGAACTCCATCAAATTAAAAATTCGTGTATATAAGAAAGCTGTGAACAGAATGCAGGCAGGAATGTCCTCGTTATACTTTTGGGTATTCTTTAGGCAATTAAGTGTATTTTCTTAATTTTTTTTCCATCTTGTAGATTATTTATTCAACTTTATTATTATTATTTTTTAAATTAATGAAACTTTACGCATCGGTTTCATTTGTTCATCCTGTATCTGCTGATGAACACAATTAATATATACATCTGACTTATCTAAGACTAGCTGAAAACCCGCGCTTCGCTACGGAGTACATTCAAATTAAATACAACGGTAAATCTATGCAATTAATGCCAAAATATATATATATATATATGTATTTATAATAAATGCGACGATCAATGTATACAATTGATGTAAAATATATATATATATATATATATATATATATATATATATATATATATATATATTTATAAAAAAATCGTAAGGGATATTTATTTTGTTGGATAATATCCAATCGTCTGCTGCATTAGAAAGAAAAAGAATATCATTTTTGTCTATTTAGTTGTTATGCACGTGACGATAAATTTATTTAAAGTACCAGAAAAAGAAATCACGTGATCAACATTTAATAAATTAAATTCTAAAAATTAATCTTTAAAAATTCACCAAAAATCAGAAAATTAAGGTAAAGGTTCGAAAAAAATTTCATTTTGGAGGAATTTTTATGATCTTTCTCGTGATATAAATTTTATAACCCTCAATGTATTATTTTAAATGCAAACGTAAAAAAAGTTTAAAAAACAGCTTAAAAATTTAATTTAAAAAAATCTAAGAAGAATTTTTCAAAAATCTTTCTTAGTGCACCCCTACACTATTAGAAGAATCGCCATGCAAAATTTCAGCCCTTTAGGTCCAGCGGTTTGGTCTGTGCGTTGTATGTCAGTCAGTCAGTGAATGAATGAATGAGTCAGTTACGGAACTGTTTTATATATATAGATATTAGATGTGTTTGAAACTAATCACGAAATAATGTAAAATGTATTGAGGTTTATTTTCTTAAGCTGCCCATTTCCTTTCACTAAATATTTTTAATTCACATCGTCTTTTTAAAATTTATTATAACCTTTACAAAATATTCTTTCATTTCTTCATTTATCTTGGGCAGTTTGTTAATAAAAACACTTTTATACATTTTGGGAAATCCAATATAATCCTGCGTGAATATAAGCAGAAATACTACAGCCGAAAAAAAGGATAAATGATGGGGTTTTCATGGAGCATTTTCTCCCCTTGCAGGCAATGATGGATTTACAAAAATCTGCTTTGGAATATTTTTTAGATTTCGCTGGCTTATCGACGTGTTGCATAAAGCTACAGGACCATATAAAAAGAGACACCTCACAAGAAAAGAACTGCTTAGTTCGAAAATGAAACTGACCAGTTTTCTATTTCTTCACACCTCGGAAATCCAAAGGAACGAGAAATGTGGTTAAGTTAGAAAAGCAACGGAAAGCAAAAATGAACTCTTGTTAAATTAAATGAGTAAAACTTATATAACTAAAGGGAGCTTTAAAAATAACGTATAATAGGCATTCATGCATCTATATAAATCTGAAAATATACCTTTGAAGTAAATATTATTAAAAGTTTAAATTTATAAAAATTTTTAAATATAATCTTGAAAAAATAAAATATTATATGAGAGAAAACAATTAATATTTATCCTTTGATAAAAAAATTTCTCCTTTTCTTCAAACGTTTAAAAATATGATTAAAAATACCATTGCACGTTTTGAATAAGTATTTACTTCTTGCAAAATTAAAAACCATTAAATACTTATAAATAAATAGACTTATAACATTACTACTTCATTTATTATATCATGGCACCATTGAAAGCTTAGGTAAATTTTGAACTTAATTAGTGATCTCCTCAAGATCGTTGTGTACACCGTCTGGAGTAACACTACAGAACCTATTCCTTTTTTGACACAGGGTAATTAGTTTAGTTTACATGAGTTTATTACACTCATTACCATCGATAAAATCAGACTTACACAACTTCCAAACACTCTATATTAAGTTTTTTAACGGGTGGTTGATATACTGTTAATGGCGATTCCCTATAAAACATGTTTAATGACCGTGTTTAAAGACAAAAGAGATACATCTTTATTGAAAAGCAAAACAATTCAAGCTGACTATCGCAGTTGTTACTTTGTATTTCAATGAAGTATACATAAATTGTTTTCCATTCAGCAATTAGTTTTTATTGTAAGTTTTTAATTGTAAATTGCCTTTAAAAATGCTGCTATCCGAGAAAGAACCGAGAAAGAAAATTTTGTTATTTTAAATGATTTGGGAGTTTTTATAACAGTAGAAAACGCTGACGAAAAATATTTTTTTCTAGAAATTGATTGTTTTTGCCTCAATTACTAACTAGCGGACTGTGTTGATTAAATTCAGTTTCATTTCAACTTATATAAATAAAATAATTTGAGAATATTTTCGACTGATCTGGAAGGAATATTGTTAAACTGTATTGTTTTGTTATATAATTTGGATTATACTTGTAGCGTAACTTGCAAAAAATAAAAACACAAGTACCTGAACAATATGTAAGTACGAAAACTAAAGTGTACAACATGTAGATATTTAAGAATTTAAGATTTTGTGACCACGTGATTAAAATAGCCTCATTATTCCTGTGTACGAATTCTGTACGCGATGCAGATGGTAAGAATAACGAACACTTCATGCATTCTTACTCTTACCGAACCAATTAGTTCATTGCTTTTACAAAATATCACATTTAAGTTTAATTATGTATGTATATATATATATATATATATATATATATATATATATATATATATATATACAGTTGGTTCTCTTTTTAACGACTTTCAAGGGACCGTGAAAAATCGTCCTTAAGTAGAGATCGTCCTTAAACAGAATTTGTGAAAAAATAACATTTCCCTTCACACTTCACAGGTTTAGGACTGTCAATATATTTTTTAATATATTGGCGTGTTTAAAAATGTTATTTTTATTATCATCATTATTTTATTCACAAAAAGTTATTTTAAATTACATTGAAAAAAAAGAGTACAAACAATACAATAAATTACGTTTTAAAAAATTCAAAAAGTGTTGATTGCTTCATTCGCCTTGTTTTCGTTATTCTCTTTTCCAGATTTTCTAAAATGTTAAATGAGCCATTCCATTTTCGATGTAACCTTCCATTTTCGATGTAATATAGCGTCGGAGAACATCTAGAGCAGAAATTGCATCTGTGTAAGACGGTGGCAGTGTCTCGTTTTCAGTGTCTTCAACTTCACCTTCTTCGTCTGACACTGTGTTTTCGTTTACAATATCTTAATAAATTTGTTCTACATTTCTGAAATCTGTTGTTAAAACATATTTATCACAATTGTAGAAATCTTGAATTGAAAAATCCTCATCTTCAACAAGACTTCTCCATTCTTCAGGGGTAATGTCATCTTCGTTGATTTCTAAATCCGTACTTTGCAGTTCCACTACAAGTTACTTGTGAATTCCAGCAACGCGAAAGCAGTTTTTTATTGTGGATGAAAAAACTTCTTTCCATGCTGATGTTATCATGTGCATTGCTTCCAAAATTGTAAATTTTCTAATTTTTATACTGTCAGCCGAATTGTTTATTAATTTCCTAATTAAAGAGTTTCTGTAGTATGCTTTCACACTGCGAATGATACCCAGGTCTAATGGCTACAACTTACTAGTACAATTAGCTGGTAAGAAATGGATAGTCAAATTTGTAAGTCCAGGGATATTTGGAGTATGTGCAGTGCATCGGTCGATTAAAAGTAAAACTTTTCACTTTTCTCGATGCATTTTTGCATCAAATTTTCTAATCCAGTCAATAAAAATTTGTGATGCCATCCACGCTTTATTGTTAATGCGGTACTCACAAGGTTTCCTGGTGATATTCTAAAAACACCTTGGTTGCTTTGATTTGCCTATAACTAGTGGTGGAAATTTCTCAGATCCATCCGAATTAGTGCACAGTAAAACAGTCAATCGTTCCTTACTGTGTTTTCCACCAAAACACTTTTTGCCCATATACGTTAAGGTTTTATTAGGCACCATATTGTAGAATAGGCCCGTCTCATCTGCATTGAACATGTTCTTCTCATCATATCCATCTAATTTCCCCTTCAGCACTATTTTCCATTCATCCACTATTTTTTCATCTACGGAGCCACTTTCGCCAGATATGCTTTTAAATACAAGCCCGTATCTTTCTTTGAACTTTGTTAGCCAACCAGCCGAAGCCTGAAAATTTTGCATTCCAAACTTTTCTGCCAGAATAATAGCATTTTCTTTAAATATCACTCCGGAAATTGGAATGTTAGATGCTCTTGCTTGATGAAACCATTGCAGGACTGCCTTCTCAAACTCTTTTGATCGGCCACATTGAATTTTCTACCGTTTGGATTTGGATCCCAAACCAAATTTTTGTGCTGCTTCAAGAATTTTCTCTTTGCTTGCTAAAATGCCTTTGAGAGTAGACTCGGGTAGCTGAAATTGTCTTGCGAATTGGACTTTTGTTATTCCAACACTTTCTTCCCAGTTTTTAATAATTTTCCCTTTTTCGTGTAGCGTAAGATGCTTTCGCTTTGATGCCATTTTGCTCTGCTCACCTCGTATTCGTACTGGAATGAGCTCCTACACCCAACCATGAATTGAGGCGGGGAAAAGCAAAGTGGTGTAAGTTAGTAAGTAAAGTGGTGTAAGTCAAAAGCGTTTTACTGCAAAAACTACAAAAATTCCACTATAAATTGAACAAATTATTATTCATAATAATTACTATAATATTGGAAACAATAATTATTTGCAATTCCACTATAAATTGAACATGGAGATTACATATTTGCCCTCAAATAAAAAGTTGAAAATGTGACTTACACAACTTTGCCTTTCACTGCCTCAATTCTCTAAACATGAACACGTGCTTCCCAGAAGGAGTGAGAGAGGGCTGCTTTTGGACAGTTCGTAAATCACATGACAACATGGTAGGTACAATGGAGTGATTCCAGACCCGCACTAAGAAATTCGATCCACCAGGGAAGAATGTTCAATCTTCCGAGAAACAGTAATCCCCCCCCCCTCCCCCGGTTTTTTCCACTGCAACAAGTCTATGATTGCAACAAACATAAAGGAAATTCCGGGTCTGTTTTTGAAACCAAACTCCCCCACAGAAAGTAACCCTCCAGTAGATAAAATGTTGAAGAAAAAGTTTATCATGTAAGAAAAAATCGTCGTTAAATAGAAGCAAAATCGTCTTAAAATAGAATTGTTTTACGTCGGAGGGACCGGGACCGGGAAATATCGTCTTTAAATAGAGATCGTCGTTAAGTAGAGCGTCGTTAAACAGAGAACCAACTGTATATATATATATATATATATATATATATATATATATATATATTTTACCTATGCGGAGGCACTTGTAATCAAACATTCACCCTTACTACGGCACAGTTTTACTGTCTATTTTATTATGGGGGCACCATATAGGTGACAGCATTACCCCCTATGAAGGGACGACAAGAACGGAGGCATTTTTACGGCGCAACGCCGGGATTCGATCTGAGCACCCTCAGCACCGAAAACCAGCGCGCAGTACCACTGGGCCGTCACAAGCCCCCCCCCCCTCTCTCTCTCTGTCTCTCTCTCTCTCTCTCTCTCTCTCTCTATATATATATATATATATATATATATATATATATATATATATATATATATATATATATATATATATATATATATATATATATATACATATATATATAGCGCATGGCAACGAAAGCTATTTGTTGTTTTTCTTCACCTTGTGTATATATATATATATATATATAGCGCATGGCCACGAAAGCTATTTGTTGTTTTTCTTCACCTTGTGTGTATATATATATATATATATATATATATATATATATATATATATATATATATATATATATATATATATATATATATATATATATATATATATGTATATATAGATATCATAATTCGCACTACAGCCCCACGTGTGCCTTGGCGTTCTCTAGAAGTTTTCCCCAAACTACCCTCTCACCAGCAGATCTCCAGTTCTTAACCTTCATTGCACTAACGTCCGAATCCATCCTTCCATGTCTTTTTTGATCTTCCTCTCTGTCTTTCACAGAAGGGGACTGCAGTAAACACACACACACACACACACACACACACACACACACATATATATATATATATATATATATATATATATGATGTGTGTATACAAGAAAGACTGAAGCACCCGGAATAAATTATTTTTCATATGTCGTACAATGCACGAAATAAAATCACGAGGTGAAAAAAAACGCCATATTGATATTTTTACCAGGTTATTAACAGTATGAGCACTACTAGTAGCCCCTCTTTCGCAAACACAATGGACTGTTCCGAAAATTTTAAATGCCTCTCTTCTAACGTCTTCATACACGCAGGAATAAATCCCTATGCTTGGATAACACGACCGACAGCGATGTGAAATATTTTTCATCTCGCTCATTTCTTGGCTCATTGAACGGCTCAGCTGTCTATTAATATTTTAAAAACTCGGATAAGAAAGGGAGTATAGAATTGTACTTATATGCTAAACTGCTAATTGTAATGGCTTTTTATTCAATCCAAATTGACTGGCCAGTTTTAAGTAGAGGTATAGAAACGCCACAGAACTAGACTGTCATAAGGACATAATTACTACTATAAGTGTCCCGGAAAATTTCGACTCTAAATTTTCATTCTTGAAGAACAATTCTCCTGAAACAAAGAGTTTCTAAAAAAAACGAGTCGGAAACGGACTAGAATACAATTATCTCAATGGCAAGAACATGCAGGTGAATTCTAAAGGTTTAAAAGAATCAAATAAGGAACTGTAGATTAAGAAAGCCTTAATGAAGGTCGACGATCTTAATAAAAGGATAAAAAAATAATTGGCTTAGTCGAATGGATTGCATAGAAATGGATTTTGCAATTTGCGACGGAAAGCGCTCTTTAAAGTTGCCCTCATTAGTCATTAGAATGTCAAAATAAGGGAATGCATTAAAAATGGCCGCCCTGTCATTTTAAACGCATGAATTGCTCTGTAAATCATTACGCTCCGAGATTGTGAAATGGTACAAATAAAATTGTTTGAGGACTTCTCAAAGAACCTAAATCGAATCACTAATTTCTTTTTCTAAAATTTGTGTAAACACGCCTACATTCACTCGAAATGCCACTTTGACCTGTAGTTAATTATGTTTTTATGGTATTTAATATTGCTTAAATTCTATTCAAAGTTGTTTTTAGTAAATATCTTGCATTTTTAAAGCGATTATCGCTAAATAAGAGCGAACTACAGCTCTTTCGGTTTCATAAGACTGTCTTGTACTAATCCTGTTGGGTTCATTCACTTCAATGTTAACCTATGGAGAAAATTTGTTTATTGTTTACAGCTAAATAAATGCTGATAATCCTATAAAAATGGTATTTTCAGATGGCCTGAACTTTTCTACACCTTGCAACAGGATTCATTTTAAAAATTTCGTTGAGCAAGGGAATTTATGAGCGTTTAAATGACACTATACCAAATCTTTTAAACGAATAATTTAAATTTTAAAATATTATTTTTCATTTAAAAAACAAAATTAAAAATGTCCCAAAGTGTAAACTTTAATTCTCAATTACGAAGTACAATTAAAATAGTCTTTCAATCCAAATCGGCAATCATGAAAAGCTCTTATATATATATATATATATATATATATACATATATATATATATATATAAATATATATAAATAAATATATATATATATATATATATATATATATATATATATATATATATATATATATATATATATATATATATTCTATAACATAAAAAGCCCTATATCGTTTACAAATTCTAGTTTCTTCTAAATTTCCTTGGGCGTTAATTTCGTTTCAGATTTTAAAGACAAAGAATTTCGTAGCGTCACCTCCAAAATCCCAAATAATCGCGCATATATCACGTCACCTCTGACACCAGAGTCAGAGCTAGCCAATTATTATTCCTATTCGAGATCACATGACGAGTCACCTCAAGCAGTCTATAAAATACCCTGGGTCATGTAGAAGTAGGCTCTTCTGGGATTGTCGTTGTCTAATCAACATGTAGTTGTTAGGGCGAAAGAAAGAAGTTTGTTGTATGTTATGGCGTGTTCCTGGGTGATTGGTGCCTGAAAGGCCAGTTTGGGGAGAATATCTCCGGGATGCTGTGTGCCACGAAGTATAATGCGGGAATAGTGTCTACCAAGTATCTGTAGAACAAACTAGCGCCGTAGTATCACGGCCGGCCGACTTCTAACGTGTTTCCTGTGTCCTTCGGCTTAGCTGGTCGTGATATATATATATATATATATATATATATATATATATATACCGGGTGGCCATAATTAAACTGACAGTGCTCACAGTGTTCTGTAGCGCGATCTATTTGCGAGAATGACGCCACATTTTGTAGGAAGATTAAACAAGACGGGGGACGAAGGATTCCGCGAAAAAATAAATTAGTTCCAAAAGTCACGGCTAGGGGAATATTTGGAGCTGTGTAATAGAAAATAGAGTGTTAACAAATGCAAATTAATACGGAATAAAATTACCTTGTATTATGCACATTTTCTTATTTAGTTCAAGTGCAAAATGGCAACACTTTTAAAAAAGCGTAAAATCTACATAAACACCGATAAAGTCTCGTGATCTGCAATATCACGTACGCTGAGCAGAAGAAGAAGTTCTTTATTCAAATTTCACGTTACATCCATTGGCACAGTGCCAGCTACTTGGGTTTTAAAAGGCAATGTGTTACGTTTCGAATCAATCGGATTGAAAGTTTATGTGCAATGTCTCCTTCTTTAGTCGAGCGTGCGTTACTGGTCAAATTCTTTTACCTCAACCAGTGCAACGCGTCAGCCGCTCTTCGTGCTTTTAGAACGCACAAAAAATGCGTAAAGGTAACGGTCCTGTGTCAGCTAATGGGCTAAAAGCAATGGTTGCGACGTTTGAGAAAACAGGATCTCTGAAGGTTCAGTCAGGCAGAGGATGAAAACCTGTACCACAGGATACAATCGAAGCAGTTGCCACGGCGATTGTCGACAGAGGACCAGACAATATTGCTGACACCTCTAGCGCTCGGGGATTAGCTCGGAATATGGATATGCCTTACAGTATGGTATGGAAAATCTTACGAAAGATTATCAACTTCTATCCGTACAAGATCAGCCGTATACAGGAGTTACTGTACCCCGACCATGATAAGCGATTGACTTTTGCTCTCACCTTTCTTGCCAGAATGGAGGTGGATGATGCTTGGCCGTGGAAAATCTTATGGGGAGACGAGGCCCATTTTTACCTGCATGGAACTGTGAATACCCAGAACTGCCGAATTTGGGATGACAAATCACCACATGCAGTCACAGAAATTCCCTTACATTCACCAAAGGTAACTGTTTGGTGTGGGTTCACAGCAGAATTTATCGTAGGTCCATTCTTCTATGAGAACATTACCCCGACAGGACCGGAAACCTGTTCTGTTACCGGAGAGAAATATCGCCACATGTTGAACAGCTTTGTCATTCCGGCACTTAACTAAATAAGAAAATGTGCATAATAAAAGGTAATTTTATTCCGTATTAATTTGCATTTGTTAACACTCTATTTTCTATTACACAGCGCCAAATATTCCCCTAGCGGTGACTTTTGGAACTAATTTATTTTTTCGCGGAATCCTTCGTCCCCCGTCTTGTTTAATCTTCCTACAAAATGTGGCGTCATTCTCGCAAATAGATCGCGCTACAGAACACTGTGAGCACTGTCAGTTTAATTATGGCCACCCGGTATATATATATATATATATATATATGCTTGTACGATCTCGAAATCTATGCATGTGTGGGAAACGCACGAGTTAAAAATTTTGAAAGGATCCCTAATACTGGAGAGAAAACATAAGGTTATATTATATATATATATATATATATATATATATATATATATATACAGTTTTTGTATGGGAAGAGCTTTTGAGAGGGACATTTTATTTCTCTTAATTCGGTATCTAGAATGCAAATTTAAGTTTCATTTTTTTCATTCAACGGTTTTCATGGCTAACATAAGTTTTTACCGCTAGATATTAACATTTGTTCAGATGCCTATGATAGAAAAAATCTTGGTCTATTTAAGGGAATCATTCAAGAGTACGGTTACTTACATGAACCATAGTTACTATTACTTTATATTATTTTAAACGTATATTTTATCCTTTTCGTGGGGAAAAAGCAATTTTAGCAAACGTAAGTAAAGTTGAAAGATCTCAAGTGGAAGGATTATGCTTGAGGTCTTGCAGCTCATCTCTTAATAATTCAGCTAAGCGCTGAATGATTTTCCAAAAAATCTCGACCTATATGTTACCTTGCGAAACCTAGTTTGCCGAATTACATGCCCATAAAAACACACAGATTATTCAAAATTTTAAATTCGGTATTTCGCAATATTTCTAAAACATTCTATGCTACTATAAATAGAGAGCTAAATTATGATGATTCAGAAGACAGAAAAGCAATTTTATTTGGGTCTTGAGATTCGTTTACATGAGGGGTTCCCAACCTTTATCCTACATCGACCTCTTTTAAAAGAATGATTTTCGTCAGCGACCACATTTAAAAGAATGATTTTCTTCATCGACCCTCCTCACATTTTTCTCTATAATATACAGCATACAACATAATTATAATACTAATAATTGCACATAAAACACTTAAAGATAACAATTTGACTAAGAATATGAAGAAAAAATTAGAAAAAGTGGTTCATTAGGTTTATGTTTTATTATTTTTGTACTATTTTTCATTTTTAATTTCACAAATATAAGCAAGATTTCAGAAACACAGATTGCAATTGCACAAACATCGCCAAGAGAAAAACAAAACTGCTTCTGATTGGTTGCATCGGTTGGACTCATGGGCTGTTTAAGGTCCAGTGGACTTCCCCAGTTCTACCTAGTGTTGGTACACAAATAAAAGCCGACCGTGGCATTCGAGGCATATACAAGAGCGTCATGACATTCGACTTTAGATGGGTGGATCACTCCCTCCTATCCCAATATGTATTTATGCATATTAAAACGGATATTATTATCTAATAATTACAATCTTAAAATATGAAATTAAATTTTAAAACAGAAAAATTTATCATAGATCCCCCAATAGACCCCTGAAATACTATAGACATAGACCTTTTTAAACTTCCATAGACCCCCAAGGGGTTTACCTTGACCCCGTTGCGAATCCCTGATTTACATGAATAAACACCGTGATACATTTTTATGTAATGCTCTAACTAAATGTTATTTTATAACACTTAGATCCTTGATTAAAAGATTAGAGCTTCACCATTTGAAAGAAAAGACAGATATAACAAATGCCTTAAAAATGTGCATTTCAGGGATCGAAAATCCACTTTATTTATCTTGCTAGGATGCTGTAAAGATAACGTGGAGAGTTATTGGTTGCAACAGAAACTGCTTTTCGCTTAATCTTAACTTCGATACTTGGATGACTTCCATATTTCTTTCAGACGCATTAGTAGCTGCGCCAATTACAGCCCCACAATAAATTTTACTTTAATTGGACAGCTCATCAATTCTTAAGTAGACACATTAAGAATGCTCTATAAAAGAGAGATTCTTGACTCAAAGTATATAGATACATATAAACACTCTTACTTTTCTTTCCTAAGTTCTGATAAGAACGGGTAAATAGTTAGAGGACGAATTTTAGATTTATTTTATCGAAAAGATGCTGTCGTGTTCTTTGATATATTTTTCCCCCATTCTAGAACCATTTACAAATTTATCTCTTAAAAATAACTCTAATTATTAACCGATTAACGAACTGCATGTTAGAATGTTAGAACAAAAAGTAATCCTGAGTTTAAAAAGAATTCAGCTAGTCTCTTCTAACGAAACTTCCGCGGGTTATTAACGTAGGATTACTTATCGTTGCTTACCTCTTTTGTATGTATATATGTTTGTATGTGTTATATATATATATATATATATGTGTGTGTGTGTGTGTGTGTGTGTGTGTCAGTCAAAATTTTGATGCATTTTGGTACTTTTCTGTTTAACTGTTTACTACTTGCCCAAGCGATACAGACTGGGTTTGGCGCGCTGCCAAAATTATAACTAGCGACGCAGGACATCTGAAATTTTGCTTTCCGGAGGATCGTTATGGAGGAACGTAATCCTACGTTAAAAGTGTGAATTTTCGTAATTGCAAGGTTACATTTAACTTTCGAAAGCATTTTTAATGTTTTATTTAATTATTTTCTACATATTTACTGCATGAGCCAGTGTAGTAGCTTCTTAAGTTTTTCCATAAGTTACTTTACATAAGCCTTAGCTTAATCCTTAGGAGATTAAAACTAAAAATCTGTGAGCACAATGAGTAATTTATGGATGACTTCCATTGTATAATAATTCCTACATCTTTGTTTCTCAAACTTATTGAGAGTTTCGCATGCATACATTTTATTAGAAGCTTCTAGTATGCTAGGCATTTTCTGAGCAATCTAGTAAATCTAAAGTATATTAGAATTCTGATACCTCTGAATATATGCACAAAGAGCTATTGTTTTGATACGTGCGATAAACACGTGAATTATTTTCCTCCGTTATATTGGTCAATTTGTTTTATTATATCCATGATATAGGTCAATTTATTTATTTTATTTTTGCGTTCAACTTCATTGAATAATATTATCCAAGAAAGGATTATGTTCAGGGGATTATCTGTGCATTTTAAAAGAAATGTTTTTTACCTTCTTAGATGCACAGTTAAAAAAAAGGAAAAAGAAAGAAATGCAGATTATTGAAAAGAATGTCACTATGGGATCTAAGTTAAAAAAAAAAAAAACATTGGGGTCTTTTTTAGAGGAGAAACGAAAATACATGCATGTTTTATACTTATTTTAAATTAAATCCTATTTAAATCCCTAACATTAGCTCATTAAAAACCCCTGAATAGTTAATTTTCCACGGTATATTTCCACGTCCAATTTTAGGTTATCCGCGCAATAATACTTTAATTTCTCTGATAGTTTGAAGTTCAGTGAGCAAATAATTTAATTTAGTTTCCAGCGGAAACAAAAGTGTCCGGAGATAACAGTCGGTGAAACATTAACGTCCTCTGTAAAATGCTAATGGATCGATGTAAATAGAAAAGTGTAATTTTTTTTCCAAATGTTAGAGTCTCTAAACATGTAACATTACTGTCTGAGAACGTAGATGTTTACTGTTTGTAAATGTCTGGCGCTTGTTGTACCTCTGTTTTATAGCCTATATTGCGCCGTATTTTAAGCTTTAGTGGAGAAACAAAAGATAAATCTTCCTTTATTACAGGACTAGAATTGATTTATAGAGATTTATTTTTCAGCGATTGAGGTGCTAACTACTCTGATGGATCTCTACTAGAAATTTTAAGGGACGAACACTTTCAAAATTTCGTTTTTTGTGGTTTCATGGGAAAAAGGATAAAAAAAATCTCATTCAGATGGTTTAATGACCATAGCTAATGTCGAAATAGTTACAATTTTTGACATTAGATGGCAGAGCGAAACCGTTTCCATGACAACTCGCTTACGAAAAGATAGAACTGTTTTAGTGTTTTTAAAAAATTTGAAGTCGCCTTTTTCCTGTTTTTTTTGAAGTCGCTGTTCTTTTTCTTCGTATTCTATTCTACATGTAGTCAACATGCCATTTATTCGTACGTCATTAAAAAAAATACTTAAAAACGCAGTTTACATTCTATTTACTCATGTGTGAAGTATTCATTCAATAGTTTTAAAATGCTATCATCAACCTTTGGAACAAAGGTAAGACTAACTTCTCATTCTCTTTATCCTATTCTTCAAGTATTCTTTCAGCTAAGATACGAATAAAAAAAGTTTCTATCTGTCTCCATTTAAAAACACTTCACTTTCCAAAGATAAGAAGAAAATAATACGTAATCTGTAAAACACTAAGATTTCGGGATTGGACAAGTTCATGTTCCACATACACTAAAAATCAATTGGTTTAGGGATTTCTGAGCTCAGGCCTTGGATTTCTAGACGTTTTCGCGACTATTGATGGGTATATTAATGAGGATGTCATATATATATATATATATATATATATATATATATATATATATATATATATATATATATATATATATATATATATATATATATATATATATATGCTTTTTATCCTTCAATATATATGAAGCCTCTCAGAATGTCCCATAGCCTTCACAAATTCCTATGTGATTATGCTTTCTCAAGGGAGAAAAGCAAATCAGTGCACGAACACCAGTAAAACAAATTAAACCACTAATTAAAACTTTCATGAGGCGGGAGTGAAAAAAAGTTGAATATCTCTGGATTAAACAGATTTCATAATGTTATATTTACAACAGTCGGAAGAAATGAGTGAATTGGACTGAGAGGTGTTGTAAGGATATATTTAGGATTGCACTTTCCCAGAGAAAACTTTATAAAATTGGGCTTTAATTTCCCCTTAGCATTGTATGTTTTAGGCATTAAATTATTTTTTCTCACAAGATGGAACACTTACCTTTTGATTCAAAAGTAATTTTTGGCATTGTTAAAATAAATTTTTTTTAATTCCTTCCATGCTTCTTTATTCAAAAAGGCGTTATCTAACAAGAAACCAGCAATCAAATATTCCCATGAAGTTTCTTCAGTAAATTAGAAATAAAATCCTGAGAAAAATATAAAGTATATATTTGAACGTATTCATATTATGCTGATAATGTTAAAAACCAGATTTGGAGACATACTGGGTCATACTTCACGGAGAAAAATGATAAAGCAATAGTCACTATAATATAAATGATTTTGGCTATTTACATAAATATACCATAAAGCTAGATTTCGGTTTCCAGCCTAATTTGTTTTATAGTAACTACATTGACTGACCGGAGCAAAGAATGAATAGTAGATTAGGCCATTTTACCCAAGTTGGTCTTCTCTGGATATTTCTTTTCACTTAAACTGCTGAGGAAAACTCGCGAATAAAAGAAGAAAATGTACCTTATGTGAAGAATGACAACCACTTTAAATTTGGCTACAAGAAAGAAATTGCGCCTCTTTTAGTCCCCAGAAGTCTTTGAAATGCAGAGTAGATTATAAGCCTTTGATAAATTAGCTACTTGTTGTGTTATCCTGATTGAATCAAGCCACCGAAATAACAAATAAGAAGGCGAACAGACGTGAATGCAAAGCTAATCAGTCCTAGACTGTTCAAAATGAAAAGAAATGCAAATCTTTACCTATAGTTGAAAACATCAAAGGCGAGATTGCTGTTTTCCAACGTGATGCGCTGAAGTTGGAAGAGAGAAGAGTAAAATGTTATTTTCTGGGGGAAAACTTTGATAAAGTTCTTTCTTTGATAATTATTTCATCACCGTTTTCACCGTGATGTTGAGAAAATAATATTTCAGTTGGTCGTTTTATTTTTAAAGATAGGAATGTCATTCCGATTCTGGTGAAAAAATAATTATAGAAAACTAAAGGAGTTTTTTTATAAATAAAAAAGACTGCTTTCGAGATTTTTAATACAACTTGATCAAGTTCAAAGATGAAGTCACGGTAAGGTGTATTATTTTTAACAACTGGGGAAATGATGAAAATTTTCAAATATCAACAATATGATAGGTCTGTGAGAGATGAAAATTTTTGTCTGCGTTCAGAAAATTAAATTAAGCGTAAAAGGCCATATCAGTTTTAAAATTTTTTGGAGTTTCTCCACAGAAATTCTGCGTTTCATATATTTTCAGTTGAAAAAACTGATTAACTTACGTCAGTAAATAATTTAAATACATTAAATTCAGACATAATATAACTTGTATAAATTTCCTCTCTTACTACGACAAGAATATTTATAAAATTTTTTTGCAAAATTTTGTGTTTTTTCTCACTGAATCTAGACTTTGAATTTTTCTAGAATCATGATGTAAAAGTATATTCTTTTTTTTTAATTCTGCTCTTATAATGAAAAAACCCCGTGTTAGCTTTATACTGACGAGATTAAAAAAGAATTTCTAACGTTGGAGCAAGAAATGAACGAAAAAATGTTTTTAAAAATGAAATAGGAATTTTCTGCTTCAGTTTTAGAGACCTGGGCTTCTTTCCCGAGGAACTTCAAATTTCTTCATTCTCTGGAGAGAAACGAAATGGGAGAAAATGACTAAAGCCAGAGAAATGCATGTTACGGATCATAAGATAGTTCACCTGACCTAGAGTATTCTGATAGCACAAGTAGAAGCAATCAACTATACGAAATGTATTCATCAAAAGAATATCGTAGTTTACATCGTTCTAAAGAACGATGAGCTTTATCATCATACATTTAAATGTTCTAAAGAACGATTTAAATGTATGATGAAAAAGCTAGAAATGAGTGCTAGAAATTATATTTTTTATTTTAAATTATTAAGCGAAATGGCGTTTGTGATTTTTTACCGGTTATAACTTTAAAAAAATCGCTTATTACTTTCATAAATTTGTTACAACTTTGATATAATTTATGGAAATTTAAAGAAATTATTGGTTAGAATAACTAATTATGTACAAACTTGAACTTAGAAGGTGACTACCACATATTGTCGAGTATCAGGTCTCTCTTTGAAAGAAAACGGAAAATGCTTTTAGACTAATATCTAGAGCAGCGGTTCTCAACCTGGGGGGGGGGGGCGTAGAAGAATTCCAGGGGAGACGCGAGTTAAAAAAAAAGTAAAATAAAAAGTAAAACTAACTGTAATTTACTGTACTCAATTTTGCAGTCACAATGTAACCGTAAAGTATTTTCGACATACGAACACGAACACGATAATTGTCGTAATTGTAAAAACACGATAATTGTCGTACGTCTGGACGTTGAAAGTGACCTGAGGTGTACTTTGTCACAATTACAACCTAATATTCAAAAACTTGTCAAGGACAGACAGTGCCAGCCCTCTCCTTAATGTTGTGAAAGTGACTGGTATTACATGCCAACCTCACCTAGATCCATGATTACCTCAAATATATTTGATCTGTATTTAATTCTTTGATTTCATATGTTCTAATAATAATATGTTCCAAATTAAGATATGTGTAGTAATATTAAATTTTGCGTATGAAATTATCTATTCTATATTTTTCGTTTAATAACCAGCTTCAGTTTCAAATTCCGATTGTACTATTTGTATTGACCACATATGGTGGTGGTGGTGGGGGGTGGAGGCTTGACTCACATCAGTGTTCAAAGGGGGGCAAAGAGCCTGAAAGGTTGAGAACCCCTGATCTAGAGAGCTCTCCATCCTAGCACGAATCTTTACTTTTAATCGCACATCTTTACACAACACTTTTATCTCGCTATTATGCAAATTTTTTGAACCTCTTTTAGTATGGAAATTTGTTGGTGTTTGAATAAGTAATTTCTATTGTTGGTTTGAGCCTGGCACTTATATATATATATATTCTTTTTCGTCTTTGGTCCTTTGTTTCGCGCTTTATGTCCTATTCTGGACCCTGCGCCATTAAACCCTAATCAACCAACCAAACCTTTCTTTTAAGGGACAGAGAAACTACATTTATTGCTTCACTGCATTATCTGGCCTTGGGGCAAAGGGCCACATCACATAGATCCACTCTACATAGCCATATAGAAAATCTGGACAGCATACGGTGTTCCCAAATGGTCATAATCTCCAGTACTAACTGTGTCCAACGTTCCTTTACTTAGCTTTCCTAAAATTGCTGCGCCAATTTGATAAATAATTTCTTAGAAATTTCTTTAGAATACTCTTTCCTTCTCTTAAGTAGATCTTCTGCAAGTAGTTGTCTGTATAATACACCGGTTTTAAAAAAAATATTTTAAATGTTCCCACAGAAGTTGAAAGATTTCTGTGGATGAGACTCCAGAATTGTTAAAATGAGGAGAAAATTAACTGTAAAAATTCTCTAACAAAGAAAAAAATCTTAGTTAAAAATACAGCACCAAAGCTAGTTAAATAAGTTAGGGATTAGAAAATACTTTAATGTTAATTATAAATAACTTAAAACTATTTTCAGTTATTTGTTGTGAATACTTTAAGGTTTTATTACTAAACAAACAATATATTGCTGTTTAAAGGGGATTGAACAATTAGTACGGAAAGTGCCCCACTGTGAACTCTTAAGGCCGCTGTATACTGAGCCTATTAGATTCCCTCACCTCAATGTTAATCTATGTAGAAAATGTGTCCAAGGATTGCCGACTTGGATTGAAAGATTTTTTTTTAAAATGTACTGTAAATGAAAGAAACTTTCCATCATGGGGCATTTTCGTTTCAAAAAGTGGGAAAATATTTTAAAATTTAAATTATTCGCGGAAAAAAATATGGTATAGTATGTTTTAAACGATCATCAATTCCTTTGGGAGGCGAAATTTATAAAATAAATCCTGTTGCAAGGTGCAGAAAATTTCAGGGTATTTGAAAATACTATTTTCATTGGATTATTAGCATTTATGTAGCTGTAAATAGTAGAAAAAATTTCTCCATAGGTTAACACTGAGGTGAGCGAATCCAATAGGGTTAGTACACAGCAGTCTTAACATTTAATTAACGTACGTAAAAAAAAAAAAAAGCTCCCAATTACTCAGTGAAAGCAACACTTCTCTACTATCGGCTGCATTTTGATTTGTCAATATTGGCTGATACAGCTCCAATATCTTTACAAAATTCTAGTATACTTTCCAATTTAACAAAAGGCAATATTTACGGATTAACTCCTGGCAATGTTTTAATCTAGTAGACAGAGTGTTGAGAGCACACAAAAGATAGCCAACGCTATGCTCTCATAAATCCTCTATTTTATCGCTGCTGGGATGACAGTGTATTAGAATTTCAATATTTCCATTACGATTGGATTCCGCTTCTCGTCAATGGACATTTCGTCAAGGGAGTAATACAGAATATAGATATAAAATATTAGTCTTAATGCTAGCAAACCATCTACAAACTCTTGCCCAATGGTTTCGAAACTGTGTCACCTTAACCGTGGTAGACTCTTCAGGAAATGCTTAAGGGTTTGTATGTGATGAAATCTTTTCGGAAATTGATTGATTTAGAAGATGCATTATGCAGTGTACTTAAGTGAAAAATATTATTAAAATGAAAAGCTAACAGATAGCCATAAATTTACAGAGTTCATTAGTCATGGCTCGGAATTTTTCGAGGAAAATCTGCTTTTCGTTTATCCAGAAAAAATAACATTTTTCAGATTAATCAGAGTATTTATCTTAGCACCTACACTATTACATGTAGAATGTAGGTCCCTTTGAATTCCATGAGTATGCATGGGCATGCTTTCTCATGTTTCTCTCTGTGAAAAAAAAAAATAAACAAGTAATATAAAAAAAAATTTAAGTCAATTCCTACTTAGGTCAACAACGAAAAATTTTATTTTAGTTACTTTTTGGCGAAGAATTGCACTGATATTGGCTCGATTCTGTAAACACCATTATTGCAGAGAAATTTTTTTCTCCCATATAAAACTAAAATTAATGAATTAAATTTAATTAATGAATTAATATTTGAAAAACTGTATTAACATCAAGTGTCATCCACTACAAGTTTTAAAAAATGTATTTGAACTTGAGTGGATGAATAAAAAGTATTTTAATAACGATTGAAAATTTGAACAAGATATATAAATATAGGGAGAGTGTGAACTAATAGTAGGAATTGAAAAAAAAAGGGACCAACTGAATGCGAATCGGACTTGAGTATAAATAAATCAACATAAAAGCTAAAATTGCCTGATGTTATGGAAAAGTAAAAACATTGAAAATTATTTGTCTCATAAAAATAGAATACGCGTAAATAAACATAAGTGGCAGATTCTATATTTCACGAAGTTCCACCATTCTTTTAAAAAACCTTTATGAAAAAAATTCAATTAAACATAAACTAATTAAAGAAGCAAAAATGTTTTATCTTATAAAAATATATCTTGTGATAAACTGGTTCGTTTCGTATAAGTGAAAATAAATTTATGAGTAACATACAGACACACATACATATATATTTATATATATACTAAGAAAATAAAAGATAAAAATAAATAGTATGAAAATAAATCACATAAGAAACTGAAACTTGTAAAGATTTCTGAAATTATAAACGTGATATATTGTGTATACTTCACATTCCCTTAAATTGAAAAACGCCATTTTCTTGCTCCACAGATATTTCATAAGGAAAGCTTCGTTTATAGAAAAGTTTTAAAGTATGAAACAGATTATTCAAAATATTCAGAACTTTAATTAATCAGAATCCGTTTGTAAGAAAATTGGTTTAAAAAAGATTAATTTGCTTCTAAATATTGTTCAGAATCAAGATTCTGCAGAAATGGTGTTAAAGTAAAATACTCGTTAAATGGAAGTTCGTTACATGAAGAATATTGTTCGAAATTGTAAATAATATAATGTATATATATATATATATATATATATATATTACTTACAGTAAAGATTATCTCATTGCACAACAATATATTTTAAATGACAGTTATATTGTTTTATGAAATTGTTGGACTGACATCGTAAAAAATTGAAATAATATAATACAAATAAATATGTTTGAAAATAACCAATCATTCGTTGGTGTCATATTTTATTGATTACACTCTAAAATATGATAATTGTAAACGGAGAGTTCGCTACACTACTCTTTTTTCAGAATCGGTGCTTACGCTCTTTAAATGCAATTTAAAGAACCTAAGCACCGATCGAATTTCATTTAAGGAGCATAACATTCCATCTACATTACATTTAATGAGCCATCCGCATTGCGTTTAAGGAGCCTAAGCACCAATCTGTGCTTAGGCTCCTCAAGAGCAATGCGGACGTAATTCCATAAACGTGTTAAACTTTCTTTTAAAACCCAATAGAACTGCGATTACATTTAAGAACTAGCTGAAAATCCGTACTTCGCTACGGGGTACATTCAAATTAAATACAACGGTCAATGTATGCAATTAATGCCCCAATATATATATATATATATATATATATATATATATATATATATATATATATATATATATATATTTTGTGACGTCAGTCATCTTGCGGTTACAAGTTCTTAACTTCCACTCTGACTAGCGCCAGGCTTGGTGTTCTTTGGTTAAGTACTTTTATTCAAACTTAATTCAATAATTAATCAATTCTTCTGTTAATAATGGATTGTATGGTGTCTGAGTGTGTTTATTGTATAGATCATACTCATCAGAAACAATCCATTGGTTTTTAGACAGTATTGATTCCGCTGATGAAGAAATGCTGTCAAAAACCTTATTCATACTTTTCTTTTCATGTTATTTGTTCCTGGGAGCAAGTAGCTTTAGAGCTATTACTGGTTTTCTCTTTCATCTTATTCTTATTTATATATATATATATATATATATATATATATATATATATATATATATATATATATATATATATATATATATATATATATATATATATTTATAAAGAAATCGTAACGGATATTGTTATGGACAAAATAATGTAGAAAAAAATATTCAAATTAAATCTAATAGAACATACTAAAGAATATAGTAAAGTTAATATATTACAGTTTGAGGAACATTTCTTTTACTGTATTTTAATATTTTTTTCGATAACGTCTAATCGTCTGCCGCATTAGCAAGAAAAAAAAATTGTTTGTCAATTTATTTCATTGTTATGCACGTGACGATAAATTAATTTAAAGCATCACGAAAAGAAAATAAACCACGTGATCAGCATTTAATAAATTAAATTCTAAAAATTTATCTTTAAAAATCCACCAAAAATCAGAAAATGGAGGTAAAGTTCGAAAACGATTTCATTTTAGAGGACTTTTTAGGATCTTTCTCTTGATATAAATTTTATAACCCTCCAATTAATATTTTAAATGCAAACTTTAAATAATGTTACAAAAACAGCTTAAAAATTTAATTTTAAAAAATCTAAGAAGAGCTTTTCAAAAATCTTTCTTAGTGCACCCCTACACTATAAGAAGAATCGCCATGCAAAATTTCAGCATTTCAGATCTAGCGGTTTGGTCTGTGCGTTATATGTCAGTCAGTATATATATATATATATATGTATGTATATACAGGGTGTCCCATAAATATCGCCCAAACTCTGTAGAGCCAGATTCCTCGTTGGGAGTACATAAAAAATGCCCAAAGAACTTTACCTGTACGACCCGTAGTTTTCGAGAAAAATACGAAAAACAAAGTAAGACGTCACATCCGGTGCAAGGAAAAAACACTTTATTTGACACATCAACAGCAGTATTTGCAAATATTTATAGAGGCAGATGTAGGATGATGTTGGTTTTTTTCCTATGGGTCCATCTGAAGGATGTGCATCGAGACGTAGTGACTACAAAAACGGACTTAGTTGCTCGTCTGCACGCTGCTTGTACTTTGGTGGGCACCGCGTTGCTGTGACGTGTGCAGTCATCCATTCCACGGCAAGTCTGCCCGGATATGCACGGCGGACACTTTGAACATCTGCCTTTATAAATATTTGCAAATACTGCTGTTAATGTGTCAAATAAAGTGTGTTTGCTTGCACCGGATGTGACGTCATACTTTGTTTTTCGCATTTTTCACGAAAACTATAGCTCGTGCAAGTACAGTTCTTTGGGCATTTTTTATGTACTCCCAACGAGGAATCTGGCTGGGTAGAGTTTGGGCGGTATTTATGGGACACCCTGTATGTATGTATATATATATATATATATATATATATATATATATATATATATATATATATATATATATATATATATATATAAATGTATATATATATATATAAATGTATATATATATATATATATATATATATATATATATATTACATACAATATATATTATCTCATTGCACAACTTTTAATTTTAAATGACAGAAGTTTTGTTTTATAAAACTGTTGGACTGACATCGTAAAAAAATGAAATGACAAATAAATATTTTTGAAAACAAGCAATCACGTGTTGGTGTCATATTTTATCGATTACTGTCTAAAATATAATAATTGTAAACTGACATTTCGCTACACTACTCTTTTTGCAGAACCGGTGCTTAGACTTTTTAAATTTCCGAACCACAATTCCATCAACCTGTTAAACTTTCTCTTAATAATGCAATTGAAATCGGCGATTACATATAAACATTAAAAGCGAACTAAACTTTTATTCATTTTTCAATATTATCCTCGGTTTTTAAGTTTAATATTAACTTCCTATAATATTTTTATTAACAATCTCTTATTTCATACACTATTTACATACTTCAGTTTAGGCGTTTTTGAGACAGAATATTAGACTCCCCGCAAGAAAAATTACACCTTTTAAAGCAACCAGAAAATATTCCCCATCATAAAGGGTTCTTCATCAATTATGCACGAAACAGATGATCAGGTTTAATACCCTCGGAACATTCTGCAGAAGAAAAGATATCCGAATGTTATTAGCCTTCATTTATCCTCCATTTTTCATTGACTAAATTAATTTCCGTACATCCTCTCCTGATTAAACACTTTCCTTGTTATTCATCTCATTATTACAAAAGACTACTTTGCAGATAATTAGACTGCTAGTTGATATCAAAAGGAACATAAACGCGGATGATGGGTTGTGAAGGTGAAAAATATAAAACAATAAAAATGTGTTGCTTAGCAAGAGTAATTAGTATTTAGCACGAGATGCAGGCATTTAATGAATTACAATGCTCTCGGTATGTGAAGAAATCCAATTGCAGCAAACTGCAATTAAAATAAGTGCTTAAAGTGTCAGTTTTTCTGCAACTCAATAAGGTACTGAAAAAAGGTGCCCTTTGTATTATATTTTACGTAGTTAAGATACATAATAAAGTAGAAACGATTAAATCGGGCTTAATGTTAACGAGTTTAAGGTCATATTTAATTATATATGATTCAGTATTCATCAAAAATCTATTAATTATAATGAACGATGAGTACTTTATATTTCATCGCTGTCATAAATTCCCCAGAAAGAGAAAACTTTGCTTCAAGGGCGATTTAATTTTTATTTTGTTTCAAGAAAAATAAAGCTATATAAATTTGGAACTACTAGGTACACAACAATTTGTTAAAAAATAATCTATTAAGTCTGGAATATTTTTTTTTAAATTTTTAATAATTTTCAAAAGTTAAAAATAATTTAAAATTACATAAAAATTACAAATTTTTAATAATACGATTTTAATAATTTTTTAAATTATAATTTTAAAAAATGGAATATTTTATTCTCTTATCAGTGTAAATAATATACGAAAGAAACTAAAGCTACTTGTAAGGAAAAATTGCAAAATAATTTTTTTCATTCATGTATGTGCCCAGACAGTTATCGAAGCACTAAGCTTGTAATTATATATTTATATTTCCTTCAGGTTGCCGAAATGTCTCGTAATTTTCATATCAATTTATGTTTTTTTTAATTAAAAATTAAAATAATATGATTTAGATTTTAATCATGTATTTTGTTTCTGTAATATTAGGTAGGTCAGGTGGACCTTGCTAGACCTGCTAGACCTTGCGTAGTAAAAATTAATCATAGAGCTGTATAAGTGCAGTCAGCAAAACATATCATAACAGATATCCTCCCCCTACACACACATCAAAGTTATATATATATATTATGTTTGATTATGTTTCTTTGTTTTACCCACGGTTGATGAGCGAAGCAAAGACAGATGATTTTTTTAATTTTTTTTCAGTGTAATTGTTTAACATTTTGTCTTTTGGGTGTTGATTCACCTATATTTCTATCTTTCGGTGCTAATGCATGTCTTTTTGTTCTTTATATGTTAGTTGCTAGGCTGCGTCATGCATATGGCTATAGAATTTGCAAACTTTAGATAAATGATATATACGTATATATATATATAAATGTGTATGTGTGTGTATATATATATATATATATATATATATATATATATATATATATATATATATATATATATGTATATATATATATATACATACATACGCACACACACACACACACACACATACATACATACATACATACATACATACATACATACATACATATATATATATATATATATATATTATATATATATATATATATATATATATACATACATACATGCATATATATATATATATATATATATATATATATATATATATGTATATACAGTTGGTTCTCTGTTTAACGACTGTCAAGGGACCGTGAAAAATCGTCCGTAAGTAGAGATCGTCCTTAAACAGAATTTGTGAAAAAATAACATTTTCCTTCACACTTTACAGGTTTAGGACTGTCAATATATTTCTTAATATATTGGCGTGTTTAAAAATGTTATTTTTATTATCATCATTATTTTATTCACAAAAAGTTATTTTAAATTACATTGAAAAAAAAAAGAGTACAAACAATACAATAAATTACGTTTTAAAAAATTCAAAAAGTGTTGATTGCTTCATTCTCCTTGTTTTCGTTATTCTCTTTTCCAGATTTTCTAAAATGTTAAATGAGTCACCTTCCATTTTCGATGTAATAAAGCGTCGGAGAACATCTAGAGCAGAAATTGCATCTGTGTAAGACGGTGGCAGTGTCTCGTTTTCCGTGTCTTCAACTTCACCTTCTTCGTCTGACACCGTGTTTTCGTTTACAATATCTTAATAAATTTGTTCTACATTTCTGAAATCTGTTGTTAAATCATATTTATCACAATTGTAGAAATCTTGACTTGAAACATCCTCATCTTCAACAAGACTTCTCCATTCTTCAGGGGTAATGTCATCTTCGTTGATTTCTACATCCGTACTTTGCAGTTCCATTATAAGGGTATTTGTGAATTCCAGCAACTCGAAAGCAGTTTTTAATTGTGGATGAAGAAACTTCTTTCCATGCTGATGTTATCATGTGCATTGCTTCCAAGATTGTAAATTTTCTAATTTTTATACTGTCAGCCGAATTGTTTATTAATTTCCTAATTAAAGACTTTCTGTAGTATGCTTTCACACTGCGAATGATACCCAGTTCTAATGGCTGCAACTTACTAGTGCAATTAGCTGGTAAGAAATGGATAGTCAAATTTGTAAGTCCAGGGATATTTGGAGTATGTGCAGTGCATCGGTCGATTAAAAGTAAAACTTTTCACTTTTCTCGATGCATTTTTGCATCAAATTTTCTAATCCAGTCAATAAAAATTTGTGATGTCATCCACGCTTTATTGTTATTGCGGTACTCACAAGGTTTCCTGGTGATATTCTTAAAACACCTTGGTTGCTTTGATTTGCCTATAACTAGTGGTGGAAATTTCTCAGATCCATCCGAATTAGTGCACAGTAAAACAGTCAATCGTTCCTTACTGTGTTTTCCACCAAAACACTTTTCGCCCATATACGTTAAGGTTTTATTAGGCACCATATTGTAGAATAGGCCCGTCTCATCTGCATTGAATATGTTCTTCTCATCATATCCATTTAATTTCCCCTTCAGCACTATTTTCCATTCATCCACTATTTTTTTATCTACGGAGCCACTTTCACCAGATATGCTTTTAAATACAAGCCCGTATCTTTCTTTGAACTTTGTTTGCCAACCAGCCGAAGCCTGAAAATTTTGCATTCCAAACTTTTCTGCCAGAATAATAGCATTTTCTTTAAATATCACTCCGGAAATTGGAATGTTAGATGCTCTTGCTTGATGAAACCATTGCAGGACTGTCTTCTCAAACTCTTCTGATCCGCCACATTGAATTTGGATGCCGTTTGGATTTGGATCCCAAACCAAATTTTTGTGCTACTTCAAGAATTTTCTCTTTGCTTGCTAAAATGCCATTGAGAGTAGACTCGGGTAGCTGAAATTGTCTTCCTAGTTTCTTCCCAGTTTCCAATAATTTTCACTTTTTCGTGTAGCGTAAGATGCTTTCGCTTTGATGCCATTTTGCTCTGCTCACCTCGTATTCGTACTGGAATGAGCTCCTACACTCAACCATGAATTGAAGCGGTGAAAAGCAAAGTGGTGTAAGTCGGTAAGTAAAGTGGTGTAAGTCAAAAGCGTTTTACAGCAAAAACTACAAAAATTCCACTATAAATTGAACAAATTATTATTCATAATAATTACTATAATATTGCAAGCAATAATTATTTGCAATTCCACTATAAATTGAACATGGAGATTACATATTTGCCCTCAAATAAAAAAAGTTGAAAATGTGATTTACACCACTTTGCCTTTCACTGCCTCAATTCTCTAAACATGAACACGTGCTTCCCAGAAGGAGTGAGAGAGGGGTGCTTTTGGACAGTTCGTAAATCACATGACAACATGGTAGGTACAATATAGTGATTCCACACCCGCACTAAGAAATTCGATCCACCAGGGAAGAATGTTCGATCTTCCGAGAAACAGTAATCCCCCCCCCCTCCCCCGGTTTTTTCCACTGCAACAAGTCTATGATTGCAACAAACATAAAGGAAATTTCGGGTCTGTTTTTGAAACCAAACTCCCCCACAGAAAGTAACCCTCCAGTCGATAAAATGTTGAAGAAAAAGTTTATCATCTAAGAAAAAATCGTCGTTAAATAGAAACAAAATCGTCTTAAAATGGAATTTTTTTACGTCGGAGGGACCGGGACCGGGAAATATCGTCTTTAAATAGAGATCGTCGTTAAGTAGAGCGTCGTTAAACAGAGAACCAACTGTATATATATACATACATATATACATGCATACATATATATATACGTATATATATATATATATATATATATATACATACATACATACATACATACGCACACACACACACACACACACACATACATACATACATACATACATACATACATACATACATATATATATATATATATATATATATATATATATATATATATATATATATATATGGGCTAAAGCCCTACTCTTCAGTTTTTAGGCAAACTTTCTGTATTTCCAGGAAAACTGGATTAAAGGTAGTATATCAGCAAGTGGGGCTTAAGGTCGAAAAAAGAGGTAAATGTCACAATACTTTCGCAAGATGGCAAATAAATCAAATATACTCTCCTCCAAACTCTTTCTTTGTTGATTAAATGAATCAAATAAACCTTCAATGGCTCAGAAATAGCTTCAGCTTTTCATTATATTAATAAAGGACTACAGCAATTTGAAGCAATGGATCCAGATGAAGAAAGATTCACAAGTGTAAATAGTCGTATTCGGGAAAATCAAGCTTGCTACCAGACCATATACATGGAAAATAAAACTCAAACTGTTTAAACTACCTCGGATAACTTTGCTAAAAACTTGCAATGTATCTTCTGTCGCAAATTCTGAACTAATGGATTGTACTAACATAATAAGTAAACATGGGAAAGAATAATTTGTCTTCTGAGAATGATTGAATGAGAATGATTTATTTTCTTTTTTTGAATTATGAATATCATGCGTTTTCTGAAACAATAATCAAACTATCGTAAAATAAACAATGATATCGGAGAGATATCAAAATTGAAACTTATGAAATAAATAGCGTGTGGTTCAATAGTAAAGAGAGGTAATTCTAAACGAAGAGTTGTTCAATATCGTATTTGACCAGTTTGGTGAAATAATTACAAGATAAAAAGAACTTTTTTTAAACTACGTTTTTAAATTTTTTTTCTTGAATTATATAAACTTGACAATTCTATGAATTAATAAATACTTTAAAAAAATTTTTTTGATGAATTATCCCATCAAGTTGAAATAAAATGAAGTTAATTGGAAGTTAACTTGCATTTAACTTTTCGTTCCCGTCCCGGCCGATAGAGGGCTGCACCAGTCTGCAAAACAAAATTAACTGAAAATAACTGAAATGGAATTTAATTCTGCTTAAAGATGGCTAAAAGTATTAAAATAATGTATTATAATCGTTTTCTGAGCTATTCTAAAAGTTTCAAATGTCTAGCTAGTCGGGAAGTTACTTAAAAATCGATTTCAAGATTTGGACTGGACAAACACACAAACAAGAAAGCGAGTTAATAAAAACATGTAAAAAATATAAAATACTCCTTTTCTTGTAGATATAGTTTTATAGATTGCCAGTTTTTATTTGGTAATCCGTGAATGATAGTGATGATAGTAGCACACTATAGTTAATAAAAAAGTATAATTAGTGCGTATTTTTAAAAAGCGATATCAATATAATAATTGTACACGGAACTTATTTTAACGTAGGATTACGTTCCTCAATAACGGTCCTCTGGAAAAAAAAATTTCAGATTCCGTTGCGAGTTATAATTTTGGCAGCGCGCTAAACCCAGTAGCAGTAAACAGAAAAGTGCCAAAAAAAGAGAGGTAAGCAATTATAAGTAATCGTACGTTAATAATCCGTGGTAGTTACGGTAGAAGAGACTACCTGAAATATTTTTTTTCTCTGGTAGAAGCATTAACTTTTTCGTTGGCCTTGTGAAGCCGGCTTCTTACCCAATTTCTTCTCAAATATATAAACGGGAGGTGTAATTTCCAGTAATATTTTCTGTCCTAGCTAAAACACTGATGCAGGAAGTAGTTCCCGCTTAAATATTGTGCTGCAATCCCCTTTTTAAACTATTTCCAAGAGACACTGAAATAGCCATAAACAACTAATTATCACTCGCAAGTGGTTGTTAACCCTTTACTTCCCTGTACCCTGAAATTCTGACTTGAAAATTTGTAGGCACTCTCTTTAGGCCTAAAGGAGTACACAGTTTAAATTTCATAAAGATTGCACTTCCGGTTTCAATTTTGTGGGTGTTCCATGACCTGGAACACTGGGAAACTAGCGTTCTGAAAAGTGCGGCTCAGCGAGCATTGCGGTGAAGCGAACAAAAAAAACCACAACAAAAAAAAACTTATTATATATGATTGTAAATAAATATTTACAGTTCCTATATACAAAACCAGTTCCTAAAAAAACCCAAATGAAAACACAACAAAAAACACTTGATTATATAGGATTTTAAATAAATATTTACAGTTCCTATATACAAAAGCAGTTCCTATATACAAAAACAACACAAATGAGAACACAAAAAAAACTTGATTATATATGATTTTAAATAAATATTAACAGTTCCTATATACAAAAGCCGTTCCTATATACAAAAAAACACACAAATAAAAACACAACAAAAATACTTGATTATTTATGATTTTAAATAAATATTTACAGTTCCTATATACAAAAGCAGTTCCTACACATAAAAATATTCACTAACTTATTTTTTTTGCTTCGTGATATTTTTGGAAGCACGTCAGTCCCTTCCGAAAAAACCGGTTGGACCGGTTTGGACTGGCTGAGCTGGACAGAGAGGTAGCCAGAGAGAGACACGCAAACCGCTCTAGTTTCCCAGTGTTCCATATCGTGGAACACCTTTTGAAAATCTTTCGTTATCGCTATTTTTTAGGTATAAAAAATTTAAAATAATATAGAATAAATAGTTTAGAGTACAACCAATAAAATAACATAGAAATTTTTTTCCTAGCAATTTTTTTTTAATTTAAAAATGATTTTTAAATTATGGCTCTGAAATATGGCTCTTTTTTATAACGCCGCTGGAACGAGGGTATGTATGGACTTGTGACGTGCTGCCATGTATTATCAAAAAGAGTAGATCAAAGTAAAAAATGAAGCTAATTACTTAGTTTTTCGCCGAATTTTGACGGTTTTAGAAGAAAGTAAAGTTTGGTGTTCCACTATGTGGAACACCGGGGAGTAAAGGATTAATCTATAGGCTTTGAAATTTTTATCTCTCAACTATAAATGTAAGTATTTGTGTTGTTTTGCTCTTAATACTTTATTTGTACATAAAAAATCTCTGAATTGTTAGGGAGATAAGTTGAAGAGTAATAATTTATAAGAGTAATATATTAGCCAGCAAATAAGCCGTGGGAAGAATACATTCCACCACCATATTCTTATGTATGCATAATTTTTTTATTCAAATAAAAGTTATTGTCTTAAAACTTACTGTCTTATTACCCATAATCACTAAAAATGTCAAAGCAATTCCTTAGAGAAAAAAATGGCCCACGGAAGGGTTAAAGTAATACAATTCGCAAGTTTTTAAACTTCGGCAGTTCGGTTGTAATACACTAATCAGCGAAATATCCAACTCTTTTCGTGTACATTCTTGTACTGGAGACATCGAAGTATCTTCATGGTCATCGCTTCATTGAAGTCACTTTTATGAATACTTCAGCTGTATTTTGGTGGACATATTTTATTAAGTAATAACAGAACGTGGTATTGACTCAAGGCTTTCATTCTGAATGCGAATTGTAAAATTTTAAACGTGTGTCTCGTTTGCAAGTTAAAATTAAATCTGACGTCTGTAATGTAAGAAGTTAATATCATGTCAATTATGTAGAAGCTTTACTTATATTAATGTACCTTTCTACTTATTTAAGCAAATTAAAGTTTTCTGCATTAAATGTTTTAAGAAATAGGAAAAAGAAAGCCTAAATTTAGTTGAAGAAGGCAGGAGTGTATGACTATTCTGTTACAAGCAATATTGTTTTGAAAAAAAATTCCTGATTCGAAAATGAATTAAAAAAATAAATTTGTGTTTTTAATATTCATCAACAAATTTCTTCGGGTAATAGGCTTGAAACAAGTCTTATTATGTATGTAACAAACGGCAATCAAAACATAGTTGCTTGAAACTCTGAAATAAGGATACATTGCAAGTGTAATAATGTCTTTTAAAATTCAACGAGTTTGAAAAATCTTTAACGTAGGATGTAAATCGACTTTAATTTTAAATAAGTATAATTTTTGCATAAGTTTAAATATGTTTGTGTGAATTTTAAATAAGCTTAAATAAACAGATAAGATGAAAAATGCACTTTTTTCTAAAGCAATATACCTAAAGAGCGATACTTATATTTTCATCGATATTAATTCAGAAATACAACGTCTACCAATAGTGATATACCGAAGCGTATGGAATTTTATTTTAGATTTGCTTCGTTGCAAGGGCTTTGTAGCCAATGACCATGTTATACAAATCTCTATCTATCTACCTATAATATGTGAGGGTTATAAAACTTTGACACACTCTACTAACTCTTTACGGTCGAAGTCAAGGATATTTCCGGAAAAGCCTTCCAGGTTATTTGCGAGGATATTTCTGTTTGAACCTGTTCAGGCAGCTTAGCAATGTTCAGCGTTACCTTATCATACTGAGAGAACAAACTTGTGAGATGTATCACTTATTTAGAGTGATTTGGTCCTTCAACAGCACAGAACGAGTAATAGAACGGATTTTGCCGGAAAACCTTTTCGTTTTGATACTGTAGTGTTATATTTTCATCGTTATTACATGCCTTCGTTGAAATATTTCGTAAACAACTATGAAAAATAGCATTGAAACCGAGACAATGAAATCGCACAGTGAAATCGAGAATGCAGTAATTAGTTATGATGAATTTTACATAGAATATTTGGCCATGGACGATGAAGGTGGTCTAATTATCTGTGATTTAGAGAGTTATAGCTAACTAGCTGAATACCCGTACTTCGCTACGGAGTATATTCAAATTAAATACAACGGTCAATGTATGCAATTAATGCCAAAAAATATATATTTATAAAAAAATCGTAATGGATATTTTTATAGACAACACAATGTAGAAGAAAATATTCAAGTTATACAGCGGCCAGTGTATGCTATTAATTTGCATGTTTAATATCCATAAAACATACTAATTTGAATTAAATTCTTAAAAACTTTCCATATCAATTAGTCCAGTGGTTAAATTTTATCTTTTACCGTATTTTAATATGTTTTTTGTCAATTTATTTCGTTGCTATGCTGGTGATGCAAAATTAATTAAAAGTATCACAAAAAGAAAAGAAACCACGTGATCAGTATTTAATAAACTAAATTCTAAATATGAACCTTTAAAAATTCACCAAAAATCAGAAAATGGAGGCGAAAATTCGAAAAAGATTTCATTTTAAAGGAATTTTTACGATCTTTCTCGTGATGTAAATTTCATAACCCTCAAATTATTATTTTAAATGCCAACTTAAAAGAATGTTGCAAAAACAGCTTAAACATTTAATTAAAAAAATCTAAGAATAATTTTTCAAAAATCTTTCTTAGTTCACCCCTACACTGTAAGAAGAATCGCCATACAAAATGTCAGCCCTTTAGGTCCAGCGGTTTGTTCTGTTCATTATCAGTCAGTCAGTCAGTTACGGAACTGTTATATATATATATATATATATATATATATATATATATATATATATATATATATATATAGAGAGAGAGAGAGAGAGAGAGAGAGAGAGATGAAAAGCTATGATTTATAAACTGAGCCTATACCCCTTGCATACAAGATTACTCTACTAGTAATTACTCATAGGTTAATGAGGTTATAGTGTACTTCTGCAGAATCTCGAATTTCCCTTTCCTGTATTTCACCAATGTGAACCGAAATGCTTTGTAACATACTCTAATCAAACGTTTCAGTTTCTCCAGAAAATGTTGCAAGAGAAATCATGCCATCACCCTCTCTTAGTTTGCTTGAAAAGCTATAAAAATAAATGAAGGATATTTAATGTCACACACGATACTATGATCTGAAACACTTCATTTAAGAAAAAAAATATGAGGAAATATGCATTTGAAAAACACATTCCTAGATATTGTTTTTGATTTTACACCATGGTACTACAGAGACAATTATTTATAATAAACTAGAAAATAATGTGCGAAAGTTGTAGTTTTTAAACTTTTTTAAGTTTTGGTTCCTATCTGGTTGTTATTCTTTGCAAATGCGGGGAACTTTTCAACAAAGACATTCGCATCTAATCCTCGAGAATCGTTGTTTGCTCTTAAGGGGGGGGGCACCGTTATAGGTGAACCAACGCCACCCACTGGTGCCACCCCCAGTGGAGATATCTGGGGGGGGGGGGGTCGTACCTTCTAACACCCTCTCTGACATCATAGAAGAACTTTCCGGTCTACAGAGTTAACTAGTCCATATCAGGCTTAGGCAGGATGGTACTCAATGGCGTTCGTTGGTGTTCAAACTGAGCACCCCCCAGTCCAATGCTCTACCCCTAGACTACCTCGGTTCTTATCTTAAATTTGTAAAAGAATTTAGAGAACATTTTTGGAATATATGTCTTCTAAATTAAGAACTGATAATGTTAGATTGATTTATTGATATTTGAAAAATTGTTTATAAGAATTTTTTGCGTATTATTGTTCCAATTTCATGTGGTAATGGGAACTTTACCAATATGTGAAATTCGGGATTCTGATTATCGTAATATTTCCAAGTTGTATGGATGCAGAAAGCCATGAAGCAAAAAAAAAATAGCTCTAACTAGTCACTAAGGGAGAGTAGATAAGTTAGTCAATGAGTAAATTATTCACTGAATCTGAGTTCAACGTTATATAACTTAATTTACTACACAGAGACGAAATTGAGACTCGAAACTAGGTACAATCGTATTACCAAAGCTATTGACGAACGGGAAAAAAGTGAGTTTGAGGAACGAAAGAGAGAGAAATGTTTCATAGATTAAATCAATTTTCAGACAGTGGAACTTAGCTTCTTAAAAATATCAGAGAGTATGGAAATGGAATTTTTTCGAGAACTACGAATAGTTTGGACAAAAATAAAATTGAAAATCCTTGAAAAAAATTAACTTACATTTTTGCAAACGCTGATTCTTAAATATCTGAGAACTACATATATCTGCTATTATCTGAAATATTCACAAACAGTTTAAAATGCGTTAATTATTCTATTTCAGTATTATATAAGACTTTTAAAGGCGCCTTCATTAATAGTTTATTTTGCATTCTAGTATAAATATTTATTTAACACATAAATATTCAATAACAGTTTTCAGATATTTTTGATAGATTCTGAAACTTTTCAATATAATATACTCTTGTGATTTTTAGAGTAAGTTATAACATCCGTTTCTGTTATTTTTATCTATTATTTAATGAAAATAAAAGCTAAACATACATTAAAGAAGACGTATGCTAGAAAGAGAAAGCAATTCTTATCGATATGTATACTCTCATAGCGAAGACTATGAGTCGTATTTTTACCATTTATAGAACAATCTTTCGCTTACCCATCTATATATATAAAACAGTTCCGTAACTGACTCACTGACTGACAAACAACGCACAGACCAAACCCCTGGACCTAAAGGGCTGACATTTTGCATGGCGATTCTTCTTATGGTGTAGGGGTGCAATAAGAAAGATTTTTGAAAAATTCTTCTTAGATTTTTTAAAAATTAAATTTTTAAGCTGTTTTAGTGACCTTTTTTTAAGTTTGCATTTAAAATAATAATTTTAGGGTTATAAAATTTATATCACGAGAAAGATCATAAAAATTCCTTTAAAATGAAATCGTTTTCGAATCCTTTACCTCCATTTACTGATTTTTGGTGAATTTTTAAAGATTCATTTTTAGAATTTAATTTATTAAATGCTGATCACGTGATTTCCTTTTCTGGCACTTTAAATAAATTTATCGTTACGTGCATAACAACTAAATAAACAAAAAAATATTTTTTTCTCCTTGCTAATGCGGCAGACGATTGGACATTATCCAAAAAAATATTAAAATACAGTAAAAGAAATGTTCTACAAACTGTACTATATTAACTGTACTATATTCTTTAGTATTCTTTATATTAGATTTGATTTGAATATTTTATTCTACATTATTTTGTCTATAAAATTATCCTTTACGATTTTCTTATAAATATATATATATATTTTACATCAATTGTATACATTGATTGTCGTATTTATCATATAATATATATATATATATATATATATATATATATATATATTTGGCATGAATTGCATACATTGACCGTTGTATGTAATTTAAATGTACTCCGTAGCGAAGTACGGTTTTTCATCTAGTTTTTAAATAAACACAGTTAGTCAGTGTCTCCTGAATATGTCAATATCTATCTCAATATCCTAACAGACGTCATTCTTTGAGCATGGGTAATTACCGCTATAAAAAAGGCGACCTCATTAAAAATTTCTCAATTATATTTGAATATTTAATCAAAGGAATAAAAAGCTAACAGAGACAACATTTTTTTCCTCGTTCAAATATGTACAGACAAAGCATATTTAAATCAATGAAGCATTATATTAAAAGGATTTCATACAATTTTTTTTTTCTCGTTTGGAAAAAGTAACCTATAAAAAATGAATCATAATAAAAACGTTTTGATGTTTAGCATCTTAATGTTACTAATATAATGCATGAAATATTTCTTATTTGGAGACTTAACATATTTTTTACGAAACAGGGAATGACAAGTATAAAAAGGCAAATGTAGCATGATCAGGCCGGAGGCTATGACATCACTAATTTACGAAAAAAAATCCATTTTTTTGTCGCTTGTAAAAAAAATGTGCAATTTGAATAAACATTTTTAGGGTTTATAAGAAATGTTTAAATTATTTATTTCTACCAAAGATTTTGAGGGCCGCTCATTTTAAATTGGACAAATCTATACTCATATGTAAGTTTTCCCACAATAATTCTAATCTCTAAATATGAAAGCGGAAGATTATCAGGATTACCGTAAAATCTTTACTATAATACGCACACGTTTATAATGCGCATGCTTCATTTTGCTCGAAATATTCGGAAAAAGTTTAAATTTGACTATAATACGTACCCATAACTTTTCAATATTTTATTTAAAAATTGCACAAATACTTATTAACATAAATAAAATTTGGAATAAAAATAAACGAAAACGTCAAATTCGGTAGCAAAAAAAAACACTTAAATTTTTAATTCAAAACAAACAATTCTGTCATATTATAAATCTTAATCACTTTCAATAGAATACAGCTCATCTATTGTTTGTCGTTTATTCAATGTTTAAAACTACATTTTTTGTACACGAGTATAAAACGCACCCTCATTTTTGCTGACTAAAATGTGAAAAAATAGTGAGTATTATACTCAAAATTTTACGGTAATCTGCACTGAAAACTTCTGTAACTGTAATGTAGTAATCAAACAACACACTGTGACTCCATCTATAAAAACCGTTAATTTCTCATGTCACTGCAATGAAAATTTACGTCTGTTACGTAATAGCGCCACAATTATTGTAGTGTAAGAATTGGATAAGTTTCTGTTGTATAAACGAATGAAGAATCATTTGAAGGTGGTTGAATGTCACTATATGTATCACACATGTAAAAAGATTGATTAAAAAGAAATATTCGTCTTTTAAATAAAGCTAAAATTATTTTTTCAATGACAGAAAATACAAAAGGGCCATATTAGGTAATTTGGTGTAACTGGGCCCATGAGATAACTTGGCCACCCCCTCCCAGATTTTTTCTTTACATATTAGGAGGGAATTCCATTCTCTGTGCTATTTTTTTTTCTGGTGTTCGTAACAATCTATCTTACAAAATTGGTACGTAATTGCTTTTGTAACGGCTTACCTTGGCATTAGTAAAAGCCCGCCAACCTTGGCGCGCCGCTAGAAAAACTTTGATGTTTGCTAATGGCAACAGAACAGTTTCTGAAACCGTTCTGAGTATTCGCATTTCAGTATTAGTGGTATTGGTCCACTATTTGCTTCGGTTATATAGTTAACCAAATGACTATAGTGTCATATTGATGGAAATATTTGTATATAATGTACATAAACTTTATTATAGTTGACTTTTCACTGGTCAATTTTATTTCAAGCATTCTATAAGTCCACTTATAGTTTACATTCGCATCAGCTTTGAAAAATTATTTTTAAATGGGGATAGGAATGTTTTTCCTCTTCTAGATATACAAGCATTGTGCCCAGTTATCCAGTCACAGATTTTGTTGTTTCTTATGAGAAATAGAACTAGGTGGTCCACTTACTCCATTTATTAGGGAAACTGGGCCCACCTGTATTTAAAAATATATACAATATTTATATATAATATATATATAATAAAAATCTATAACATAGATTAAACAAACGCCCTAATACTTACTTATATATGTATGTATATGTATATATATATATGTATATACATACGTATAAAAGTATACATTATACTTATATATACTTATATATATATATATATATATATATATATATATATATATATATATATATATATATATATATATATATATATATGTGTGTGTGTGTGTGTGTGTGTGTATGTATATACATACATATATAAAATGCATGTAATACATGCATTTTAGTAAGTCTATTGGCAAAAGATTTTTGAAAATTATACATGTTAGTATAATTTTAATGTGTTAAAAGTATAATATATAAAAAAAAGTTGAAAATCTATGGCCCAGTTACCTCAACTTACCTTATCTTTAAATGTTCATTGTTTTTAAGTACGCTGTGATTTTAGGCTATTTCTATCGGCAAAATATTTTACCGTTTGCCTGACGCTGAGCAAGACATAATAAGAAAAATTCGAACCATTTAAAAAATAATATTTTGAATGCAAGTTACTAATTCATCTCCAATTTATAAATTGATTTTAAAATCAAGCAAAATGTTAAATTTTACGCGCGTTTAAAAATAAAAAAATTGATAACTACTGCTTTAAATATCACTATTATGGTACTAAAAAATTCATAAATATAGCAATTTGATATTAGGACAGAAAAACACTGAACATTTTTACTAATATTTAATACTGATCGATTCACATAGTAGCTGATTTAAAAAAAAGCCTACCAGAAAAAACAATAGAAAATTCAATAGCTATCACATTTAATAATCTAATGAGATCATGTCATGACTGCAGGAAAAATTAATTAAAATCAAACACTTTTATATATTTTCAAGAAAACACGTATAATCGTATTTAGTATTTTATCTTTTTCCATCTATCTTGTGAAGAAAAATAAGATTATTTCACCTTTTTTTTCTTCCAAATGTATTACAAGCAAAACAAATGTAATTTATTTTATTCTAATCAGAAGATGCATGTATTTCGCTTTCTTCTACTGTTATAACTTACATTTTCCCCTCAAATGTTTCTCATCGCACTGTTATACAGAAAATATTTCATGCAAATGCATTGCTTCAGCATGTTTGCTTCAGCTAATACTTCTGCATTTTCCCTAAGCCAACGGATACGTAATTTAGAACAGGAATGAAAAAAAGTGGTAGACGTTATTGTGTGAAAGACTACAGAAATATTCTGAAAGTTTAAGCAAATGCAATAAAATAGGGGAAGTCAAAATTTTGTTTAACCTAGCATTAATGAAAACAGAGTGCATTTATTACTGTGACGATCTATTAAAAATGCGAAAATATTTAGAAAATCCTGGCGTAATCATATGCAATATTATAGTGGTGAAGAAAGGAGAAAAATGATCCTCATAAATGTTTTCTACTTCCATTGTCTAATTTCTGGCAAAGAGAATGATGTTTGTTTAGATGGAAATAAAGCCCTTTCCGCTAGAACGAATTGATAAAATATGATTAAGTTCCTTCTGACTTCACATACGAATGTTAATTTCCTTGTACACTAAATTTCTACTCAAAATTTTGAGACATCCATTTTTAGATCAAAGTTTGTACTTTCCGAATTAGAAAAATTCAACGTTCTGTGTAGGTACAACTCTCAAACTGTTTCACATGACTGCGGAACAAAACTTAATATAAACCACTTGCGAAACTTAATATAAACCACCAAAAAACTCTTAAAAACATGCAGCATTGGTGTTGCCATATTAAGATATTTGAATTCTATGTATTGCTTTCATATTTTCTGATATTTATATATATTCATTCATATTCTAATATTACTAAAATGTTTCCGAAACCTTTTCCATTTTCTGCCAGAAATATTACGTTTTATTTCATTTTTCAATGGTGCTACTTATCACAAAATTCTACTCAATACTTGTTACTCAATATTCTATGTAGCTACAACATTTAAACTGTCTCATATGATTGCGGTAACTGAATATAAACAACCTAAAAACTCAAAAAACATACAGAATTGGTGGTGCCATATTGAGATATTTGAAATCTATGTATTACTTTTATGTTTTCTGATATATATATATATATATATATATCAAATATTGCTAAAATGTTTCAGGACTATTCATCATTTTCTGTCAGAAATATTACCTATTCTGTCATTTTACAACAGTGCTATTCATCACAAAATTCCGCTCAAGGCTTACTCTTCACCTTTGTTCATAGCTAATTCCTAATAATTGGATTCTCTTACTTTCGTGTCCTGCTTTTTCCCTAAAAAAATCCAACATCCTAGACATTTTTTTAGTTCTTTATAGACGCGCAATTTTTAAAAAAATATTTCCTTTAAAAATAGCTTATCTGCACATCGCGAGAAACGTAATAACGTTTAGGGACAAAAAATTAATTAATATGTTGCACAAATGGTAGCACGGATGGTTGGAATGTTTAATGATAGAAAAGAAAATAATGGAATAAAGCACAATTATTTTTATTTTCATTTGAGTAAAAATACGACTTATTAATTACTATAGCCTCTTCATGAAAAATGTGTTAACCCTGTTTTTTTCAGGTGTGAGGACGTAATATTTTTCTCTAATTGAAGAAAAAGGGTTGAATTTTTTTAGAATTCAACACATCATTTGTAGAATCTTAATTTCCAGTTATGTTAAATTATTAACTGATGTTATTGAAATTCTACGCAGAAGTTTATTATTTATTAAATCCATGAGAATTCCGTAAAAAAATGACGCAATTTCGACATATAAAACTTGAAAGGATTTTATAAGTATTTTGAAACTAAATACACACCCTTGTAAAATCCTGTTTGTTAATAGCGATTATTTTATAATATTTCATTGCCTTTCAGAATTTGAATAACACTTTCTATTAAAGTAAATTGTTAAAAAATTAGTAATAGTTCTTATTGCTATAAATTACCCATGGATTAACAGTATGAATATTTTAGAAGCATGTACACAGAGCTTGTCCTAATTTTTCATAGTTGGTTTTTCTAAATAATAAGCAATAATAAAAATCTCATAAATCTATTATTTACTGATAAATCAGTTTCAATATTATCCTTTTTATATTGTTCCATATACAGAAAAATTGTACTGAGTAAATTAAAAATAGTCTCTTTCTAATAGACAACGTACACTGACACTGTAATCATAAAAATCATCCTAAAAAATGGAACAAATTGGATCAGATTTTAAACATTTAAAAATTATACATCAAGTATTAAAGCCACTATTATATATTTTTTAAATTTAAATTTATTGGAATATCTTCCGTTTTGATAAATTATGAAATATTACATAATAGAAAGGCAATAACTGATTTTATGCAAATTTGAAAACAGTTATAGTGATCTTAAAAGAAAGTTTATAATGCTTTCAATTGTCAACAAACCAACCTTTTCAAGGAATTTATAATATAAAATTTAGTTATTTCTTAAAGATGAACTCTGACAAATATTATAATATAAAATTTAATTATTTCTTAAAGATGAACCCCGACAAATAGATGCTAATATATTAAGTTTCTAAGCGTTGTTTCAAATATCTAAAAAAGTACCGGTTCATTCATTTTAACATAATATCATTTTATCATTTATCAAATTAGAACAATAAATTTTTATCACTCTTCATTTAAATATTAAAATAATCCTTTATTATTTTACAATTAAAGTTTTTATATTCAGAACTATATCTTTTCGCACCAATACGGCCAATTCAGTAGTAGTTACACTTGATCAGAGATAAAAGCAAAACAGTTTTTTGCTCATGCTTTCGAAAAAAAGTCAAGTGCGTGTTTTTCCTCTCATTGTATTTCTTTCACTCTTTTATGACTCCCAACACGAGGCTTACAATTTTTCTTAATCTCAATCAATATTAATTTCTTCTGCCATTTTGCGTGTTGTTGCCGACTTCTTTGAGAAAGCTTTTTCTCCCTCTATAAAGAAACGCTGTACGTTTATTGTTGATGCTGAGTGTTTCCATTATATCTTTTCAAATCTAAATTGTGAGCGTAGAGACGGGTGTAAAATGTTAGGGTAAAGTGTGAGATTGGTGTTATGCAATGCTTTTAAGATGTATTAAATTTGGAATATTTATTTAAACTCACGGCGCAAAAGTCCGATGTGGACCAGGGCCGGCGGTACCCATCTCCGCTTTCGTAACCGTGGGCTTGGGGTGCCATACAGCATATGTCTCAGTCAGGTGGTCAACCTGACATGGGACCCCCAGAGTTTTTTAGTTACCAAGCATGCTTGGTCCTCATTTTATCGACCCACTGAAGGGATGAAAGGCTGAGTCGACCTTGCCCAGTCACAGGGTTGGACCCTGGACCTGTGGGATGGCAGCTTGACGCTTTTAACCACTACACCACCGGGCTTCGGAATATTTATTTATCAAACTATATTTATTTATTAACAGCTTATGAATAACCACTCCTAGGAATATAATGTTCATTCAGGTTTTTGTTAGGGCTAGAATTGTTATTGCCAAGTTACCAATACTAACGTGATCAATCTGTTAACGCCGCCTAATGGCTGAAACGATATGTTCTGTTATAGTCTTTGTAATCTATCGGTTCGGCCTGGTTGCAGTTTGTGTTCTTAATGTGTGTAATATTATATTTGCATTTTATTACCGCATCACACATCAACAGTTCTCTCAACTTCAAAAGTATTGCATTATCTTCGTTTCAAACAGGATTAGTTCATGTCTTTACTCCTTGTCTGGGGTGCTAAAACTTCAATTTCGAATCCCGTACTTCTGCAAAATAATTTTTCCACAATTTTCACCAGTAAAGTTATTTAACTTCATTTCTGAATAGCTACAGATGATCCTGCATTTTAGGCAGGTGTAAAAATATTGATAAAATGTGATAAAATTTTTGTTATCGTAACTTTGCCCGTGATATTCTGAATATTTGATTAAGAGAGGAAAAAAAATCGTACAAGGTCCGAGCAGTGTTTTCGTTCAAGTTTTATTATTATTATTTTTTAAAGTAGCTTGCATTTCTCAGATCGGAACCCTTTCGAAAATGCACATTTTTATTCTGAATTTTTATACTGGGTATAGTAATATAAATTTTTGGAAAAAAAGAATGAAGAAAAAAGAATAAATGAAGCCAAACAGCTTAAATTTTGTAGTTTTATGAAGAAACATTTGGTCAAAGTTATGACCACTATTTCCGATTCGTATAATTTTAAAGATTTATTGTTGAAAGTAAAATCAAAGTATTCAAAACAAGAGTTTAACACTAAGTTTACAACTTATAAAATTCCAAGCTTTAATTTTACATGTTAAGCAGGCCCGTGGCATAAAATTCTCAAAAGAATATCTTTTTATTTTCTTGGACTTAAAACACTCAATATAGCATCCAGAACATAATAACAAAAATCATATTCTCTGTCTCTCTCCCCCTGTGTGACTTACAATTGGGACATATTTCAATATCTACTTTCATGTGTTCCCTGCTGCTCATTTTTACTGTATATATCTCAATTGGCCACCTTTAGATGAAAAAACCTACAATTCCTTGCAAGGTATCTATATGAAATTCCATGACGTACTCTATTAATATATTTTCATTAAACTACCTTCATCAGTTTTCATTGAGAGTGAAAATTTTGGAAATGATTTTTCTGAATAAAAAATTGTAACGAAAATTTTTTTTTTTTTTTGCATTTCGAAGTTATAAAATATTTTATGATTAAAATATTTGTAAGTTCTGTAGATAAATAATTATGAAATCTTTCTTATGCCCTAAAGGAGAAAAAACCATTGTAAACAGAGCGAATGGTTGGATCAAAAATAATTTTGCTTTAAATTTTGAATTTTTATTTTTTTGAAACATAATGTCAAATTGTTCAAATATTTTTTTTGCTATCTTTAATGATCATTTGAAGTTACATAATCAAAAAATGACTACAGAGATAAAAATTACTACATTAAAGATTAAAAAGATGACTCGTATCTTGTATTCCAGACACTCTTAAAAGAAGGAAAAAAATTGTCAAATGAAAGATTGCCTGAGGGCGAAAATATTGCCATTTTTGTGTCATCTGTCACACAAAATATTTAAAGCGAAACATGTAAAATACTTTCCTGCTCCCAGTATATTTAATGAAGTATTAAATTTGAAGTGAAAGGTACCCGTACTTAAAAAATCATCGGATTATTAAAAATGTCAAAGCGGAGATTTTTTGATTGAATTTGAGTTCAGAAATATGTTACACGAAAATATTGCTCTAGAGATGTTCTAAGCAGTTTATTTTTTACGAATTTTTACACCTTCTTCCACTCAAAATCCCGAGGCAAGGTTGCCATCGCTCAACATGTTTGATTTCGGGGAACAATGCCTGGATTTTCACCTTCGTTTTCTCCCGCTGATTTAAATTTCGTGAAGGTCAAGCTACACAATCGCTTATAAAGATGTAGTCTGCATCGATTTTTTTCTTCTCTTTTTTTTTGCGAGTGCGTGCGTGTGTGTGTGGTGGAAACTAGAAACTGGAAACAGGTAAATTCATTGAAAATTGGAATGTTAAAATGCTTCGCTATAAGAAAGAGATTTCTGAGGAAAAGTATGCCGAACAAATGACCAAACAGTAGATATTTCTGGCTCATTACGTTTGATATTCACTGCGTTCGTTTCTAAGTATAACGAGTTTGTATTCTTCTCAGAATAATCTATTTTATGAATAAATCATTAAAGACTTAAATTTCTCTTTGAAGAAACGATTTTTCATTGAAAGGTATCTGAGTTTACTACGTTTATTATGACCACTGAGTTTCATTTAATTCTAACAGTAAAGAGTTTTCTCCCAGGTTTTAGTAGCAATGAGAAAGATTTTTTGTTGTTGTCGAGGTGTTCCTAATTTTTAGTGACTTGGTCATTACAGAGGTCAGTATATACAAGCGTTACTCACATCGGTCATGTTTAGGTGAACACATAATGCAGTCCGGGCTAAAAGTATTCAAACGTTATGACTTATTTTTACGGAAATACCCATTAGAATTAAAAAAAATATTTAAATAGAAAGAACATCTCACCAAGTTTTAATATCCATCATAGATTTCTATCATAGTATCATAGATTTCAACGTGTGCACCTCATGTAGCACGACAAACGTCTAAATGGTAATCCGGTGCTCTCCAAGTCTTTCGTAGAATATCTGGCGTCATTAGAATTTTTTGCTTGGGTATTCATTAAATCCATTATGTATAAGCAAAAGATTGAAAATGTGGATGAGTTGAAGAAGCGTATCATTCAAGTAATTCGTGTAATAACTCCTAATATGCTTCGAAACACTTGGAGAGACCTGGATAACCATTTTGACATTTGTCGTGCTACAAGAGGTGCACGCATCGAAATCTATGATAATATGATCGAAGTTTATGATTGATATTAAAACTTGGTGAGGAGTTCTTTCTATTTAAATAATTTATTATAAAAATTCTAATGGGGTGTTCCGCAAAAATCAGTCATGACTTTTGGATACCTTTAGCCCGGACACCCTGTATAAAAATGAAATACATTTGGGAGCATGTAGAAAGCTTTTTCAGTAATGACCCATGTTTTGTACATCTCATTAGAGTTGAATTAAATGCAACAAGGCACAAACGAGGCTTAAAAAAATTTGATTTTTTCTCAGCTAAAATCTCCAAAGATTTAGCTTGACGTTTAGGTTAATTTCTTAATTTTAAGAAAAATTATTCATAGATTATAAAAATTGATTACATAAATTTTTTTTGTGGTAAGCTATTTTTCTGTACATCTACTGCATGGTTGAAAAAAACTGATTCAGAGTCTGTTTTACGGAAATACAGCTAAACCTTTGTTCAGGTTGCAGAAAATTGCTTAATAATACCGAATGAATTTAAAAAAAATGGAATATAGATTCCGCCCTGTAAAGCAGTGAAATCGAAGTATGTTTAGAAATCCTGTCGATAATTTAGACGTAAAAGATCTTTAAAAAAATCAGGTAGTCTCTTCTAACGAAATTTCCGTGGGATATTAACGTAGGATTACTTATCCATGCGTACCTCTTTTGTATATACACTGCTGGCCACTGTAAATGCAACACCCTGAAGGAAACATGCAAATAACATGAAATTTACAACATACATTAGCGGAGGTGAGATATGCAAATGATTAGAATTTCAGCGCAGACGCACAGCACGCGCGCCTGTGGCGCCACTTCAAAGCGCTATTTAAGGCTTGGAGATTTCGACGATTTCAAGTTCGGCAATTGTGTTTTTCTTGTGGTTTTTTTTTTTTTTTAAACGATCAATTATGCCTCGTCGAAAACAGCGATCATCTTTTGATCAAGTATCCGAGTTCGACAGAGGAAGGATAGTGGCCTACCGAGATTGTGGATTATCTTTCAGGGAAATCGGTAGTCGTGTTGGACGAAATCAAACAACTGTAATGCGGATATGTGATCGTTGGATGCAGGAGGGTACGGCGGACCGGCGTGTTCGATCGCATCCACCTCAGCGCACCACTTCACGTGATGACAGGCAAATTGTGCGCATGGCAGTGACGGATCGCTCAGTCACATCACGAACCATAGCACAGCGCATGCAGTCCGTAACGCATCATCCAGTGTCTGCGCGTACCATTCGACGCCGTTTACAGCAGAGTGGTCTGTCCGCAAGACGTCCATTGCTTTGTCTACCCTTGACGCAGAACCACAGACGTCTCCGCCGCCAATGGTGCGATGACAGAAGGATGTGGACGGCAGAATGGAATGAAATTGTCTTTACTGACGAGTCACGCTTCTGTGTGCAACACCACGATGTTCGCATTCGAGTCTGGAGACACCGTGAAGAGAGGATGCTGAACAGCTGCGTTATGCACCGCCCCACTGGTCCTGCACCGGTATTATGGTATGGGGCGGTATTGGATATCACTCTCGCACACCTCTAGTACGCATTGCCGGTACTTTAAACAGCCAGCGCTACATCTCCGAGGTGTTGGAGCCAGTTGTCCTTCCTTACCTTCAGGGCTTGCCCACAGCCACATTTCAACAGGATAATGCGCGACCACACGTGGCACGCATTGTCCAACAGTTCTTCGTCAATCGCCAGATTGAATTGCTTCCCTGGCCGCCTCGCTCTCCGGATCTTTCGCCGATAGAAAACATGTGGTCCATGGTTGCTGTACGATTGACCCAGATTCCATCCCCAGCTGCCACAGCAGATCAACTTTGGCAACGTGTGGAAGCTGCTTGGTCTGCTGTACCCCAAGAACTCATCCAAAGTCTCTTTGAATCAATGCCGAGGCGTGTGGCAGCGGTGATCTCCAACAATGGCGGCTACTCTGGCTACTGATTTTGGCAATAACCAAACTTCACAGAAGTCTATAAATTTAATCATTTGATACTTGGTCAACATGTTATCTACAAAATAAATTTTGTTGTGATATCTCTTGTCTTTCTTGGTGTTGCAATTTGGGTGGCCAGCAGTGTATATATACGTATGTATGTGTTATGTATATAAGTATCTATATATACACTGGTGTAAGAAATTAAGAGAATTTGCAGACTTGGTCGATTATCTCTAGAACTACTGTACTGATTTTAATGAAATTTGATATGTACATACAGTGATACAATACATAACAAATAATCATTCAATAATTGTAATGCACAAGCATGATCGTGCGTAACACTTGTTGGAGTCGGAAGGTATGAAACAGCAGTTGCAGAATAAACAAAAAAAAGGGTTTATAGATGGTGTTATTTTGCAGCAATCGGTTAATTTCAAATTGTAACAGTAAAAATGAGTAACCTCCAACGTTTAGATGATGGAATGAGGTGGCGAATTGTGGGGAGGCTAGAAGCAGGCCAATCTCAAGTCCAAATTTTTTAGAGAGTTCAATTTGACACCCAGCGTCGTGTGTAACTTATTGAAACAGTTCCACGATACCGGATCCATCGAGAGAAAGCCTGCGCAAGGTCGTCCAAGAGCCACGACGGCCAGAATAGATGGCCATTTGTCGATTATAGCGAAGCGTAACAGGAGTGCTACAGCTTCTCAGCTCTCTCGTGACTTGTATGCAGCCACAAGAACCTGTGTATCAGGGGTGACTGTTTCCAAAAGACTTCATGAGAGAGGGTTGTTTGCAAGAAGACCTGCTGTTTACGTCCCGCTCACTTCTACGAACAGGAGAATCCGTTTATCATGTTGCAGAGAGCAAATAGATTGGAGTATGGATCAATAAGGGCTACCGTTCTCTTCACTGATGAGTCCCGGTTCAGCCTAAACACCGATTCTCGCCGTACGTTCCTATGGAGAGAACCAAGGACCCGCTACCTACCCTCCAATGTCCGCGAAATCGACCATTATGGCGGAGGAGGTTTAATGGTCTAGGCAGGCATCATGTTGGATGGCCGCACACCTCTCCATGACTTTGAAAGAGGCACTGTGACTGGTGTGAGGTATAGGGATGAGGTCTTGGAGCCCTATGTTCGCCTTTTCAGGGGTGCAGTTGGCCCTGAGTTCATTTTAATGGACCGTAACGCGAGGCCACATAGAGCTCTTCTCGTCGACGAATTTCTAGAGAGTGAGGATATTCGCCGGATGGATTGGCCTGCCAGATCACCAGACTTTAACCCTATAGAGCATGTCTGGGACGCTCTGGGGAGGGCAATTGCAACTCGCAACCCCCCCCCCCCCCTCCGAGAACCATCCAGAGAATGAAACAGCGTTGCTGAACGAGTGGGGCCAATTGCCACATGAAATGATAAACTGCCTTATTTCAAGTATGAAATTACGCTGCGTGACCTGTATATCTGTAAGAGGGGACCATACCCCCTATTAACCCATCCATTAACCCATTTTTTTGTTTATTCTGCAACCGCTGTTTCATACCTTCCGACTCCAACGAGTGTTACGCACGATCATGCGAGTGTATTACAATTGTTGAATGGTTATTTGTTTTGTATTGTATCAATGTATGTACATATCAAATTTCATTAAAATCAGTACAGTAGTTCTAGAGATAATCGACCAAGTCTGCAAATTCTCTTAATTTCTTACACCAGTGTATGTACGTATGTATATATAAGCATATATGTATGTCAAAATTTTGACGCATTTTGGTACTTTTTTTAAAACTGTTTACTGATTGTCCAAGCGATACAGACTGGGTTTGGCGCGATGCCGAAATTTTAACTCACGAGGCGGTTTCAGCGTCTGAAATTTTGCTTCCGGAGGACCGTTAAGGAGGAACGTAATCCTACGTTAAAATCTGCTTTTATATTTTATGTGACATTTAACTACACCGCTGTTTATTTCCTTTATCGCAAAGAATGTTTTTTAGATAATCCGATTGCATCGAATAAATCTGTTGCTTGTTCCGATAACAGTTTGCATAAAATGTTGCCAATGGAAAACGAAATATAAGTGAAAGTGTAACAGCGGTATTTTCTTGAATTATTTTTAATACATGTGGCTCATCATAACGAGCATGGCCTGGATCCAACCTTGAAACGACGCGATGTTTCTCATCCGGGAAAATAAACACAAGCCTCTTAGCAAAATGATCTTGTTAAAAATGATTTTGTTTTTTAATTTTGTAAACAGTGAAATATTTAAAAATAAATTTAATACCGTAACAGATTAATGAAATAAAATATTTTTGTGATCGCAAGAAAGTCGAAATTATTTTCGTATGATAAAAAAAATGTTTATTTATTCACTCAAAACTATACTTACTTTATTTATTCTGTAAATTTAATTTATTTCTTCATTTATATTCTCAATTTATTCATTTTTACAGATTCTCAGTGCTTGTACATATTAAAGGACAATTGAGTCGCCTAATGCGAAAACCAGTTACAGTGGCTCCCAAAAGTGTTCGTACACTTACGATTTTCAGTGAAATAGATGTCTATCCAGTAATTAAAGTGAATATTTCAGAATGGGTATTTAACAATAATATCTATAATCTATTCTTAACAAAACTACATGAAATATTTTGAAAACATAGAAAACTTTATTTTTAAGAAACCAGTAATCAAAAAGTAACAAAAATTTTATCTCACAAAAGTTATCGTACACTGAAATATTTTTGGATAAATTCATAATTAAAATTATCGTCTGGCGCTTTTTTTATTTTTGAATTGTGGTGGCATTTAAAATATCGTTTGGCTTTAATTTTTGCTTGCCTACTCCGTAATATTTTATTTATTATTTAAAAATGGCTCGTAGTCGTAAAGAAACAACAAACCGCATTTCGAAAATTTATTATTTTTCATCGTAGTAGTGGATAAATTACTTCGGAATATTGCTAAATTACATAATTTTTCCCATTCTACTGTGCAGTATGTGATAAAACGCTTTAAAGAAGAAAATCGGATCGAAAACAAGGTAAGAAAAGGTCCTCCGGCAAAGTTAACAAAATGTGATCAGAGATTTATAATTAGAAAATTTGTGAAAAATCCATGTTTGAGTACTGTAAAAGTTTCTGCAGAATTTAAGGAAACATTTTCTACTTCAATTTCCTCTGAAACTGTTCGACGAGTTCTCAGAGCAGCCGGATTACATGGGAGTTCTGCTCGTAGAAAATTTTTTGTGAGAAAAACAGAAAGCTTAGGCTTTCCTTTGCACTACCAATGATAAATAAGCCCCAAACGTCTCAGAATAATGTCTTACTTGAAAGCAAGTTTAACATTTTTGGCTCCAATGGGCGTATAATTTTATAGAGAAGAAAAAATGAGGAACTTAATCCCAAGAACTTAGTAGGAACAGTTAAGCATGGCGGTGGAGGTGTGCTTGTGTGGGGGTGCATGTCAGTATCAGGACGAGAAAATTTGATATTTATTGATGGCATAATGAATCATGCTGTTTTTATAAATATTTTAAGAGACAATTTAAAATTATCAGCCCAAAATTTGGGTATTGGAAACAACTTTGTTTTTTTATCAAGATAATGATTCTAAGCACACGCTTCTCAACGTTCGCCTCTGGTGTCTCTATAATTGTCCACAAGTTTTGAAAACACCACCTCAGTCGCCAGATTTAAACCCAATAGAACATATTTGGAGAGAACTGGAGGACCGAGTACGACATTCACACGAAAAGCGAAATAAAAACAATTATGATGTAAGAATGGATGAACACTGATGCAGAAATTACAAAAGAACTAGTGCAATCTATTCCCAGACGTTTAAAAGCTGTTGTGGATGCTAAAGGATATCCTACTAAACATTAATTTAACGAATAATTAGAATATTCACTAATATGTAGAGATTTTTTACAAGTGTACGATGACTTTTGTGAGATAGAGTTTTTGTTACTTTTGGATTATTGGTTTCTTAAAAGTAAAATTTTACTATGTTTTTAAAATATTTCATGTAGTTTTGTTAAGAATAGATTATAGATCTAAATTATTAAATACCCATTCTGAAATATTCATTTTAATTAATGGATAGACCCCTATTTCATTGAAAATCGTAAGTGTACGAACACTTTTGGGAGCCACTGCATATCCATAAAAATCAAAAACTAAGATTGTAGTTGCTATGGATACTTCTATTCATCTGCTACATATTCAAGTTGAGAAACAATTAAAAAATAAACTCAATCCCATTGAAAATAATTATATATATAATAACCGCTGTCTCTGTATAACACTTCCGGGCTGTACTCATCTTTCAATTGAAGCCCTCAGTAAACAAACGGCCGGTTAGGCTTAATTTCAATTTCAGATGGGGATCAGAATTTTTTCTTACCTAAAAACTAATATATTTTCCATCAAATCACGTTTGTTCAGCCTATTTTTCTATAAATCATTCAGAACAAAAAACATTGGATGTTTTTAGCTGTATATTTAACAGTTTTTAAAAATCTGTTTACTTTTACGATGAATTCTGAAAGTAAACAAACTTGAATGTGAATGAATCAAGTAGCTCAAGTATTCATATCGCGTAGGGAGCTGTAAAAAACTGGATGGCAGTCTACTACTCCAATCGCATGAAAAATTAAATAAATAAAAAATAATGAAAGGGTTTGCTTTTACAAGGTGTGGATTAAATGCAATATTGTTAGATAATTCGGGATATTTTTTAACTTTCATATACTTTTTCCATTATGACGTCATTATTACCATTATGACGTCAAAATGACGGGTTGGATGGCAGTCTACTACTCCAATCGCCTGAAAAACTAAATAAATGAAAAATAATGAAAGGGTTTGCTTTTACAAGGTGTTGATTAAATGCAATATTGTTAGATAATTCGGGATATTTTTTAACTTTCATATACTTTTTCCATTATGACGTCATTATTAGTATTATGACGTCAAAATGACGGGTTACCTTCTAGTTGAAGAATAATGACGAACGATGCAAGACCAGTTATATTCCAAATGACAGTTCCAAAATAAGTTACATCCTACAAACAATAATGGCTGTTTTCTAAATGCAGTAGTAAAACCAGTTTAATCCCTCACCAACCTATTAGATGTACTTTAGTTTCAAAAGTGGAGTGTTTAATATAGAAATATTAGTTTTAGCTTTATGGAAATACTACGGAAATTTAATATTGTTGTGTTCTCTACAATGATCATCAACATATTATGTTTCGTAGTTACACAATAGGACTTTAAGTGATTATTGGAACTCCAGTTAGAAGGTTCAAAATGGCAGACAGTTGATTTCCAAAAACAGTTATATCCAACCGACACACAGTGATTCACCTAATACAAGCTAGGTGAACAAAAATCAATTCAAAGAATCGATTAATTGATGATCCCATGACAATAACAACACCCCATTGGTCACAATTTGTGGTAATAATTATGTCCAACATTCCAGAGCGATGAGTCATGAGTGGTTAAAGTGAAGTGGTAAGGTAATTCGATTCATGCAAACAATTTAGTTGAAAATTTGCAGTGCTTTCAATTTCATCTAACAAGATTTGAACGGAAGAATATTACTATTGCTATGATGGATTTTACTTTAGAACGTAAGTACTTTCTTATTTCATTTAAAATTTGATTCAAATGAGAGATAATATGTGCTATAATAGGTTTCGAAAAAACTACGAAAAATTGTAATTTTTGTTTCGTTTTTAATTTTTCATCGTATACAGTTTTTTGTATCCACATGTATCCAGGCTAATTTTTTAATATTGTATAGCGACAATCCTAATCTGTACAATGATATAAAATTGAGTACCACATCTTTCCCCCTTTTTTTTAAATTTCTTTTTTTCAGATCGTGTATGAATTCAGATCGTGTCTTTCAAAAATGGAGTTTTTTGAAGAATGGCGGAAACATAAGGTAGAAGAACGAAATTCTCGTCTAATAGACTTTATTATGCAAAAATTTAGTGTTACAGATGCGACTCCTGATTCCCAGAGGGCTTTACAGTTAAAAATTTGATTTTATTTTCTTTTAAAAGTTATTCGTCAAAATTCTCTGAAAAGTGGGCTGCAGCCAATATGATGATGGACCGTTTTTTAAATAAAAATAAAAGTTGGTTAGAGGGTGCAGATATAGAATTTAACATAAGTATGCATGAACCCTGTGCTTCCTTATTTATAATAAAAGCACAGTTCGGCAAAAGTCGGCCTCAAGGTTGGCCCAAAAAGAACTCTGAAGATTCGTCTTTCAAAACCAAAAACTTAGAGTTAGTGCGATCGCGATGTGCCAGAGTGTTGACCACAGATGCTTAAGTACCAAATCGTATGTCGGGTCGCAGAAACGTAGCTACTTTGATTAGAAAAAGTTCGGAATCTTCAGAAAAAAGGAAATCTGGTGATGTTATTTGTGGTGGCAGACAGTTGAACAGTGACGAGGCATTAGCTTATTACGTAAACTCTAAATGCCCCAGTCAGTCTTATAAACAGACGCGAAAGTGGTCATTGAAAGCGGGCTATCAAGAGTTCTCATCTAATCATAGTCCATGTAAGTCCAAAAAGTTGTGTTACCCTTCAGATGAACGAATACATATTTGCTGAATATACTTTCGATAGGGTTCAATCCTGTAATCAACTCACTCAAAGAAGTTTCTAGAAAGAGAACCGAGAAATTACCGGTGGAAGTTCTGAATTTAATTGACCTGCCTTCTATACCAACACATCAGGTAGCAAGCGATGTTCATACGTGTGACGATGAAGGTTACTTAGTACCTGATTCGTCTGATTGTGAGATAGATAATGAATCATATGATGATAATTATTAGTCTTCAGTATCATTTGCTAATTAAATTTTCTGTTCTTTATTTCTATAATCTAAATTATAAGTAGTATGAGTAAATTTTATTGTATAATTTATGTTGCTTTAATTTACGTACATAATTTTCTAACAATAGCGATTTTTTTTAAATACATTTTTTATTCCGTACTTAAGGGGGTCCAGGACACAAAATTCTTAAAATTTTCGAATTTTTTTTTTTATTGCATTAAAAAAATTTCTGTTCTTTTCCAATTAAAATGAGCTTAAATCATGTTTCTATCTTAATTAGAACAGAAGATATTATTTTTTTGTTTTGCAACATTCTAATAGCAGGCAATCTTTGTTTAAACCTTTAAATGCGTTTTGCTGCATGATGGGGTTGTTCCCCATTTCTCGTCTATAAATTGTTATAAGTCAGGAACCGTCAAAGATAAATGGTTCAAACTTGGAACATGTCTTTTTCAATTATTTTACTTTAATTTTGATTCAGAAAATCTGAAAAAATATGAAAAAATACTTTTTAAAATATGATTTTTTAAAAATCAGTTACATAATATTTTTTTTTTTTGAAATTTTTACTCTAAATATTTTTAATTTTTTAAAAATTAATATTTTAAATTATGCTGAATCAAGATTAAAACTTATATATTTCTGTTTAATTAAATGAAAAAATTTTGAAATTCGACAAATAATATTTCGAGTTATAATGATTTTAAATTTACACCCCTTTTTTTATTTAAAATTAAAAAAATTTTTAAAAACTTTGTGAGAAATTTTATGATTTGATTTTATTTACAAATTATATGGTTAACCATGACAAAAAATTCAAAATTTGAACTCAATAAATATTTTTTTTTTAAATGTGTCCTGGACCCCCTTAAGTTTATTATAAATATTCCCCAAGGGAAAGATTCCCCTTAATTCCCCATAATTCCCCTTAATGTTCCCCAAGCTTCTAAATTATCAAAAAATGCGCAATTATTTAATAAAACAGCAAAATATTATTCATCATAACCAGAGCAATCAAATCGTAGAATAAAAGGTTTTTGTCCACCTAGCTTGTATTAGGCGAATCACTGTGCGACAGCTGAAAAACAAGTTATGTGAATTTTATTTATTTAACTATAATTTTCTATGCTTTCCTTACATTATACAGATTATTATACTAGGCCACAACATGAATTTAATAAGTGTTTTTGACATCAAATCACACAATGATTTATTATTGCAACATAACTAATAGTTTTTGTTAAATTACTCAAAATCGTTAGAGATTGATACAGCTGGTTTTGGTATTGCGCCACTCAATTTAGGACTCTTCCATTCTCCCGTTTCATTGGATTTTATAGAGATAAATTGTTCATCCTCATCGATATAACGTCATGCTGTATCTTATTTAGAAATGTTATAAAATATTAGTTTAAGGCTTATGTTCATTAAATATATTACATTTATTATATCCGAAACTAGCTGAAAACCCGCATTTCGCTACGGAGTACATCCAAATTAAATACAACGGTCAATGTATACAAATAATGCCAAAAATATGTATGTATATATATATATATATATATGTATATTTATAATAAATACGACAATCAATGTATACAATTGATGTAAAAAATATATATATAGTTATAAAAAAATCGTAAGTGATATTTTTATAGACAAAATAATGTAGAAGAAAATATTAAAATTAAATCTAATAGGACATACTAAAGAATAGTACAGTTTGAAGAACATTTCTTTTACTGTATTTTAATATTTTTTTGGATAATGTCCAATCGTTTGCCGCATTAGTAAGGAAAAAAAACTTTATTTTGTCTATTTAGTTTTTATGCACGTGACGATAAATTTATTTAAAGTACCAGAGAAAGAAATCACGTGATCAGCATTTAATAAATTAAATTCTAAAAATTAATCTTTAAATATTCACCAAAAATCAGAAATGGAGGTAAAGATTCGAAAAAGATTTCATTTTAAAGGAATTTTTATGATCTTTCTGGGGATATAAATGTTATAACCCTCAAAGTATTATTTTAAATGCAAACTTAAAAAAAGTTACAAAAACAGCTTAAAAATTTAATTAAAAAACATCGAAGAAGTATTTTTCAAAAATCTTTCTTAGTACACATCTACACTATAAGATGAATCGCCAAGCAAAATTTCAGCCCTTTAGGTCCAGCGGTTTGGTCTGTGCGTTGTATGTCAGTTAGTCAATCAGTCGGTCATTCAGTCAGTTACGGAACTGTTTTATATATATATATATATATATATATATATATATATATATATATATATATATATATATATATATATATATATATATATATATATATATATATATATATATATATCGTAAATATTAAAAAAGTCTCAGGTAATTTTTCTACCGAGATAGTACCAAAAGTGTAAATAGAAGTTCTGCCAAAGACTTTTAAAATCAGTTGTAAATACTTCAATAACTAAGGTATCTGAAACAATTAAAAAAAATACACATAAAATTTCCCGTGTACCACAAAGTATCACACGGGACTTACAGAGGTAAGTATAAAACACTAAGAAAACAGAAGAAACAGACAAAACAAAACAAAGAAAAAGAAACTAAGAAGAATTACAAATATTTACAATAAATTTACAAAATAAGCCTAAAACACACTTCCCAGAAACGAACAGAAAGAAATTGGGAGGCCAGTTAATATTTAAGTCCTTAAGAACCAATTTAAAAATATTTCTCTCCCTGCGGTATTTCGAACACAAAAACAGAACATGTTCAGCATTTTCCTCGCCACCAACGCTGCAGTCACAGGGGGTCGCCGAACACAAGTTGAATCTACTCAAATAGCTCTTAAAATTATTCATGTCCTGTGAGGAACTGAGCCAATTTGTAGTTAGCAAAGAAGTGATGGCATGAGAGTCTCACTCTAATGGACGGGAAAAATTTCTTGGTTAAACTACCATTATTTGAGCTGATGTATTCTTGGTTCCATGACTTCACCATAGTCTCAAACATGACCTTCTTAAAAAAAGATTTGGGAATATTGACACTAATGCCAATTTCACGCTTTGTATCAGACTTGGCAAGAAAGTCAGCTCGCTCGTTAGCAAAGATACCTGTATGTCCACGAACAAAAGCAAAGGAAACGGAGACGTTTTCAATTTCAAGGATTTTGAGTTGCCTTTGAATTTCGACGATAATGCTATTGCCAGAAGAAATATATTTTAAGGTCTCCAAGGATGAAAGTGAATCGGTACAAATGAGATAATCTTTGTCAGCACTATCTCGATCCATGATCCATTTAATGGCAAAGTTTAAACATAATAGTTCAGCTAGAAAAACAGTGCATTCATCTCGAATTCTAAATTGAAAATGCTCGAATTCGACTCCATTCTTGAAGGCAGCAAAAGCGAAACCAACCTTGCCTGAAACAATTGAAAAGCAAAATTTCCATCATCTAGAGTCTAAAATCCTCCATTCAGAGAGTGTGAAAACTTAATCTTTTTCGTTTAAAAATAACTTGATTTAAAATGCTACATTCATGAATCGAGAGAGCGTAATACAAGACTTTAAATGGAACGTATGTCTTACACATGTCGTTACAGAAAAGGCTTACAACATTGACACTCAAATTCCCATCGAAACGAAGACCCTTTTATGTATGAAGTAGATATATTTCGCCTTTTTTTTCCCCAACCATTCATGACATTAAAGTACACCTCTAAAACATATGTAAATGACTTTTCAATGAAGTTTTTTTTTTTTTTTTTTTTTTTTTTTACTCCTTTCGAATACGTTTTAAAAAGTTTCTCTCCATTTCCAAAGTTCATTTTTCTTTCGCTTCTTTTTTTTTTTTTCAACATTCCCAGCAGACTGAAAAAGATGACGCACCGACTGCAGTATAAACCTCGTAAATCTTAAATATTTAATCACGCGAAAAAAAATTGGAGTTTTTCTCCAAACGAAGGATGTAGGTGGGAATGAATTGAACGTTGCACGAATGAGAGAAGTGCTGGTTGTCATAGATACGGAGCGCGTCATTGGCCATGTCGTGAAAGAAGCTCGTAGCCGTAACTTTCATCCAGGGCCAATGTCACCTAATCCGACTGAATTAATAAAGTGCTTACATAATTTTATAGCTTCAGAGTGAATCCATCGAAAGATTAAAATGAAGTCTTGGGATAATTATGGGGTTTTAATTTTCTAGTTGTTGTTGTGTTGTGCATTTTCTGTAGATATTTTAATTTTATTATTTTTTATGAATAAATAATTTTACAACTTTTTAACCTCCATTCATAGATCTCTAAAATGCGTAATAAAACGTTTAGAAACCATCAAATGGGAATCGGGAATTTTTAAAGCTGCCTTATAAGGGAATTAATAATATTTTATATTTCATACAATGCGTTTAAAGGTGATTTCATGAGAAGTCAATTTTAAAAAATTATGGTGAGTGTTTTTTTAAATAAACTGTAATATGTTTTAAATATAATTTTGCACATTTATGAAAGATGGTTTGGAAGTATAACTTTAGCAAAAGGTCCAGGAGTGCTATAGCATTTAAATAAATAATTATATCTTATTGTTTACCCCATTGGAGAGGGTAAATTTAAATTTTTTAATCTTAGACTTCTTTTTTTTAGTTCAGGATTAACATGAACTATTTACTTTTTCAACTTTTAATATACAAAGTAAAATAATTTTAGTAAAAAGTTTTAAAATAATAACAATGCGGAATAGAAACTTGACTAAATAAATTCCTTTTGAAGCTTTCATATTTCTTAGAGTAGGAAATATGTATTTTTTGTGAATTTGTACTCACACACACACACACACACACACACACACACACACACACACACATATATATATATATATATATATATATATATATATATATATATATATATATATATATATATATATATATATATATATATATATATATATATATATATATATATATATATATATATATACTTATTTTAGATAAGTTTTCTAATTTGTAAATATAAATAAAGATTTTATCGGTGAACCAATATCTACTTTTCCCTTTCATATAATACTTTCATAAAATACAAACTTCATATAATTATTTTCTGAATTTTTTTTATGTATTTCCGATATAATTAAGTTTTCTAATTTATAAAACTTGTTATTTGTACATTTTTCTTGCTAAGGCCTTTTAAAAACTAAAACGCGATTGAAAAGTACCCAAGTTTTCGCAGCAAAATAATAAAGTAAGAACTTTCATTTTAAAAACTATAAAATTTACAGAAAATTATACAGGTAATATTATACAGCTGACACACTTATAAGATTCGTTTAAAATTAAAATTATTTTAGAATTTTTTTTAACACAGAGCCCCTTTTTGTGTACTTATCACGAGCTAATTGTCGTAAATTTTAATAAATATTACCATGACCTGGAAGTTCATTCAGCTAGAAGTATTAAATTGAAGTTTTAAGCCAGTTATTGATTTAACTATACTTTGAATTATGTTCTCGTGTGTATTTGGGGAAACACAGCTATTAAGTAAATTTCCCTCTTGTCTCGCATATGGGGAAACCATTACGGACCTGCTTAAATTAGATTCTAATGGTCTTTTAATAACGGCTGATTTCTAGCTTCTCAAATGAAAAACAATCATTTTGATCATTTTTTATTTCAATCGATAGCTTTTGTCTATTTCTTGAACCGGCAGACAGTCGTCTTGACCCACTGTTTACTCGAAAAAAAATGAGTTTAACAAAATGACTGAATGTTTTAAAAATATATTCGCTATCAGGCAAATACTGTAGAATTTATCTGTCATTTAGCTAGTTTCATACTGATCCCGCCTTAAAAGAACAAAAAGAGGGTTTGCCTACATGTCGTTCCAGACTAAGTTTGGGTTATGGAATTTTTTTTTTCATTCACGATGGCTGTCACATAAGAACTTGCCTATTCATGTGCTCCATCATATATTCCAATATGCATCTTTAACTTGATTCTTAATATGTTCTTGGTTTACAAAAGGAGATTTAGTTGCTTATTGATTTAAACCAGTGATTCTCAACCTTTTTGTGTCTATGCCTCCCCCCCCCCCACACACACACTCAGTGGCGGCTTCAGGCTAGAGATTTGGAGGGGGGCAAATCTTAGGGTTTTATATATAAACTAGCTGAAAACCCGCACTTAGCTACGGAGTACATTCAAATTAAATACACCGGTCAATGTATGCAATTAATGTCAAATATATATATATATATATATATATATATATATATATATATATATATATATATATATATATATATATATATATATATATATATATATATATATATATATGTATAATAAATGCGACGATCAATGAATACAATTGATGTAATATATATATATATATATATATTTATAAAAAAATCGTAAGGGATATTTTTATAGAAAAATAATGTGGAAGAAAATATTCAAATTAAATCTCATAGGACATACTAAAGAATATAGTACAGTTAATATAGTACAGTTTGAGTAACATATCTTTTACTGTATTTTTAATATTTTTTTGGATAATGTACAATCGTCTGCCGCATCAGCAAGGGAAAAAATACTATTATTTGTCTATTTCATTGCTATGGACGGGACGATAAATTTATTCAAAGTACCAGAAAAAGAAATCACGTGATCAGCGTTTAATAAATTAAATTCTAAAATTTAATCTTAAAAAATTCCCCAAAAATCAGAAAATGGAGGTAAAGACTCGAAAAATATTTCATTTAAAAGGAAATTTTAGAATCTTTCTCGTGATATAAATTTTATAACCCTCAAATTATTATTTTAAATGCAAACTTAAAAAAAGTTGCCAAAACAGCTTAAAAAATTAATTTAAAAAAATCTAAGAAGAATTTTTCAAAAAAATTTTTTAGTGCAGCCCTACACTATAAAAAGAATCGCCATGCAAAATTTCAGCCCTTTAGGTCCAGCAGTTTGGTCCGTGCGTTGTATGTTAGTCAGTCAGTCAGTTACGGAACTGTTTTATTTATATACATACATATATATATATATATATATATATATATATATATTTATTTATTTATTTATTTATATATATATATATATATATATATATATATATATATATATATTTATTTATTTATTTATTTATTTATATATATATATATATATATATATATATATATATATATATATATATATTTATATATATATATATATATATATATATATATATATATATATTTATATATATATATATATATATATATATATATATATATATATATATATATATATATATATATATATATATATATATATATATATATATATGAAACAATAACCTTTCATTTTCATTAAATAAAACGCCTATTCAAAATTCTTTCATCTTATCTCAATAAAGAATCACCCTTTAATCCAAAATTTGACCTAGAAATAAACTAAGTAATCGATTATATTCTCCAATAAGCCACGTGCAAAGAGTAAGCTTATATAACGTGGAATGTTCCAGACGCCTGACGCGATATCACCTCATATGACGTGCTGAGGTCAAAGGTGTCATGATCTGACCAATTAGAAGTTTAATGTACCCGTACTCAGGCGAAAGATTTAGCGTTTCTGTGGCTTTTGTGTGTTCTGCCGCGGTGTTGCCAAGATGTAACTTTTAACGCGCTGCGTCCCATTTGTCTTGGGATGGTCCAGCAAGTTCTGGACTTGAAATTGTCTGTTTGTATTGTGAAAGCTTCCAACACGTCCAAATGTCTTCATCACAGTTATAGGCAGTGTTTTCCGACACCGGGAAGTTTTCAAAAAAAAAATTATATTAAAAATGTGGCTGATTCCTCGTCGCTCTGTATATGAATTTAAAGTGCCTGCCTACACTCGACGACTACTTCTATTGCCCAGTGCTCCGTCATGACTACCCCCCGAAATATCACGAGTTCACCGGCCTGAAGTGCATCGCCACCGTAATCATTATATATATATATATATATATATATATATATATATATATATATATATATATATATATGTATATATATATATATATATATATATATATATATATATACATATATATATATATATATATATATATATATATATATATACATATATATATATATATATATATATATATATACATATATATATATATATATATATATATATATATACATATATATATATATATATACATATATATATACATATATATATATATATATACATATATATATATATACATATATATATATATATATACATATATATATATATATATACTATATATATATATATATATATATATATATATATATATATATATATATATATATACATATATATATATATATATATATATATATATATATATATATATACATATATATATATATATATATATACATATATATATATATATACATATATATATATATATACATATATATATATATATATATACATATATATATATATATATATATATATATATATATATATATATATATATATACATATATATATATATATAAATGAGAAATAGACATCCTCTCATTTTAAATTTAAACTCCCTTAGTATTAGGTCTATGATTATATTATTTTACGCTATGAAAAAAATGCGCCAGGCTTTTTTTTTTGTGTGTGTGTGTGAGGGGGTTGCAATTGTCCCTACTGCCCCCCATGGAGCCACCTTTGCCCCCATTTTGGACGACTTTTAGACCCTACGTGCCTCTCAGGGGCGTAGGTTTATATTAAAGATCAAAAGGTGTAGCAAATATAACAACACATACAACGTAGCAACGCAAAAAATTAGTATAAAAATGGATTACAGGGAAAACAGTAGAATTTATGATATGACTGTTACTGCTGTAATCATATATCATTGCAATCATAAAATAGAAAATAAATATGTAACAAATATACATAATTATCATATACCTAATCGCTGAATTTAATTTTCGTTTTCACAAGTCTTGTAAAAATACGTTCTAGACATAATTTTTGCAAAACATCTAGCCCCCCCCCCCCCTAAACATCACTCCCGATTCCAGGTTGGTAACCACTGACTTAACCACTTTAGATGAATTGAACAATGTATAAAATGAATCTAGTTCTTCAATGCTTAGTAACAAACTAAATGAGTAAAGTAAATACGTTGAATCGCATAAGTCATCGGTCACTTTCAGTTTTCAAAAAGAGAAAAACAAAATGCAAAACTGTTTATAAACATTTCTCACTGAACAATGCTTTTACTTAATTATCCTTTTACATTACATCTTTCCAAAATGGAAAAACTAAATTAAAACATTAATGTTTCCTGCGGAAAATAATAATTTCACAAACGTATCCGGACAGTACTGGGACTATAGTTTTAGCTCTCCTTAGAGGACAGAAAATGGGGGTCAGGTACCTTTTAAAGACCAAGAGATTAGACAAACATTCTATTTTCAATCACCAGTAGTTTCTAAAATAATTTATTAAGGAATATGCAAATTTTATTGCGAGTTAAACACACTTTCTTCTTTATAAATATGGCTCTTAATTTTTTCTAGCTTGGGGATAAAATTTTAATTTTTTTTAAAATTTGAACCATTTTTTTTTTCAATTTTATGTCATTGCGCGCAGACTTGAGCCCGTATATTAATGAATATACATATTTTTTTAAATTTTAAAATTGAGTTGCATAGTATATCTTTAAAATGACGAATGTTGAAATCAAAATTCTTAGTTCTTCGTAGAGAAAAAAAAATTTTAATTTTTTTTTAATTTCAGAAATTGTTTTGATAAATTTTATTGTAATTCAAATTTTTATAGTAGGAATGACATAATTGTTCGTCATTTTAAAGATACATGTTTTTATTGAACGTGTATAAATTTTCATGGTATTCTAGCCAATTGTTCTGGTGATATCATGCGCGCAATCACATAACAAGGAAAAAAACAATGGTTAAAATTTTTAAAAAATTAAAAAATTCTCTTCAAGCTAGAAAAAATTGAGTGCAATATTTATAAAGAAGATTTTTTAACCCACAGTAAAATTTGCATATTTCTTAATAAATTATTTTAGAAACTACTGGTGATTGAAAATAGAATATGTTTGTCGAATCTCTTGTTCTTTAAAAGGTACCTGACCCCTTTTCAATTCAAAAACGGATAAGAATTCTTAAAAAAAATGTTCTAATTGAATAAATCAATACAGTTTTCTTAACACTTTTATCGATTCAAATTTTTTTATGATTGATTCAAGAAAAGATGTTACACGAGAATCTGTTGATTAGTTTCTGATTAACATTTTAAAAGATATATATTACACATTGCAAAGTAGTCAATTTAAGCTTAACAGCGTAATTAACTTCCTTACAAACAGTTAATTAATATCAGTGGCTTGGATTAATAAGTCTGTCTTACACAACACTGGCTTAGAAGCATCATACAAAAATCATGATTCTTAGTATCCAACGATGTAATAGATAAAATATTATGGTCGAAAAAAATTCGTGTGATATACGTGAAAAAAACTGCTATCTAGAAATGATTTATTGTCCTCATAATAGCGTGTTTCTTTATATATGTAACAAGTTAATACTAAAATATTGCGGCACTAACATTTTCATTTAGATGCTGGTTTTGTTTTTCTTATGCACTATTTACCCCGACATAGAGGCTTTAAATAAATCCATAAGCATAATTAATTTTGCTGTCTAGAAAAAACTTAATCTTTTTCTATCCCTGTTACAGAATGGCAGGCAGTTTTGATATCATGTATCTTACAGTGTAAATAATGGACGTCTAAAAAAATGGCTCAGTCATCGAATCACAGCTTAGTTGGAGGTATATAATAAATGAAAGGTTATATATATATATATATATATATATATATATATATATATATATATATATATATATACAGTGGAATCTCGATCAAACGTTCTCGGATCCATCGTTTTTCCGCATGTGTCGTTCATTTTATCCAGTCCCAACGATTATATTGCTTTGTTATGTTTCCACATGTATCGTTTTCCCTCATTTATCGTTCATTTCAATCGGTCCCTTGAAAAATGATAGATCGAGATTCCAATCTATATATATAAAACAGTTCCGTAACTGACTCATTCATTCACTGACCGACTGACTGACATACAACGCACAGACCAAACCGCTGGACCTAAAGGGCTGAAATTTTGCATGGCGATTCTTCTAATAGTGTAGGGGTGCACTAAGAAAGATTTTTCAAAAATTCTTCTTAGATTTTTTTAAATTAAAATTTTTAAGCTGTTTTTTAAACTTTTTTTACGTTTGCATTTAAAGTAATACATTGAGGGTTATAAAATTTATATCACGAGAAAGATCAGAAAAATTCCTTCAAAATGAATATTTTTCGAATTTTTACCTCCATTTCCTGATTTTTGGTGAATTTTTAAAGATTAATTTTTAGAATTTAATTTATTAAATGCCGATCACGTGATTTCTTTTTCTGGTACTTTCAATAAATTTATCGTCACGTGCGTAACAACTAAATAGACAAAAAAAATATTTTTTTCTCTTTCTAATGCAGCAGACGATTGGATATTATCCAAAAAAAATGCATATCCCTTACGATTTTTTTATAAATATATATATATATATAGATAGATATATATTTTACATCAATTGTATACATTGATCATCGTATTTGTTATAAATATATATATATATATATTTATTTTTTGGCATAAATTGCATACGTTGACCGTTGTATTTATATTGAATGTACTCCATAGCGAAGCGCGGGTTTTCAGCTAGTGTATATATATATATATATATAAAGTGCATTTTTCAATACAAGGAATATACAGGGTGGTCATGAAAAACTTTTCCGATATATGGACCTCCAGCGGTTGTTCTGTTCAACCAATCGAGGTGAGAATTCAGATATAGTTATTCAGAGGTAAGCGCTCAGGATTCTGTGAACGGCCACAAAGTTACGCTCACAGTTACGGTTATAGGTATAGAAACTCGAAATTTTCGTATGACAATGCCCACTTTTTCTTGTTGCAAAATGCTCAGCGCATGCGAAAACCCTAAGGAGCGTTGGAATGGTACGTGTATCACAAAAAACGGACGCGTTATACAAGCACAAAAAACAACTCTGCGAACGGCCAACACAAACAAACAAACAAACACACACACACACACACACATATATATATATATGTTTATGTTCACGAAGAATTATTCAAGAAAATGTATCAAGTAAAAAACATCCAGGCTCAGTTCAAGAATGACTTCGATATTTGGTATTTAAACGTTTAATTTATACTACATTGTTTACAAGTTTGAAACACAAAAAAATGAAATTAAAATTCAAGAGTTACTTTATGCTTGATGAGTGCATGAAGCCAGGATTCGAAGTGCTGGTAGACAGATATCAACAAGTTCACGTGACAGAACTTGAACACATCCGGGCATGCGCGCTGGAGAGATGAAGTCCCAACAATATATTTACATATACATATATATATATATACACACACACACGTATATATATATATATATATATATATATATATATATATATATATCTCACCACCTTAATGGCCATCATTACAAAGAGGGTATGAAATTTCCCGTTCTAAAGAGGGAATCGGAAAAATGGGCCCCCGTAAGCAAAAGGTTAACATATAGTTTGTCATATATCTTTTTCGCAGATAAGAAAAAAAAAAGGTAAATATGTGTAATATAACCATACCAAAAGTATTTGAGCGTGCTAAGTTTCCGATGTGCATATTATTGCATTAATATCCTGTCATGTATTATATGGCTGGTAGGAGTAGATTTAGAAAACGCATTTTACATTTATTGCGTGTGTGACTATTGATTCAAACTCTTTCAGCCATAAAGATTCAGATTAATATTAAAAGCACAAAGAGAGAATTTAAACACGAAAATTTTCAAACAGTAATTTGAACTGTTTTGAATACGTTGGGTAAATATTTAAGTTTAATGTCTACCCATTTCCATGTAAGTTCCATGAACAATAATTTAAATTTCTAGTAATATATAAATTTGTTTACGAAATTTCTGCGGAATTACATGATTTATCGAACTTTATTTCGTAAATGTATAGATCACTCGCAGACATGCTATTAGCTACAGCTGCCGGGAAATCAGGAAATTGTTCTTTCCATTAACACAGCAACGATTGATGATTATTGTCGTTTGGCTAACAAGCGCCCAGAATATATAATTTTCCCCGCTACAGAAATCTAATAACGATATTTAGAGTACCGTAGTCGTGTCTCTGAACTTAGACAAAACACATAACGAACAACTACCGAGCGAATAATATTTGAAATAATTTATCATGAATAGTTTTTCTGAATAAATCCTAAAAAGTGTGTTTCAGGTTTTAAAATTTCATACTTTAGTGCTTCTGACCTCATGCATTCGATTATAATATTCAGTAGTAAATTTCGATGTTTATTATATACATCCATTTAATATCAACTGAATTTTTTTTTTATTTTTGTATGAGAAAACTAAATTTGACTCATGACTTAAATCAAACAAATAGGAGGACGATGAACAAGGAAGAGGATATTTTGTTTCGGTCACTAGTAGTATAATAAAGGTTATATCGACCCAACCCTAAAGGTATGCTGCACTAAAAACTAATACCCAATCGCCACGACAGGATTCCATCAGCCTACAAGATCCGCACGACCCCTGCGTGTCCTAAGATATCAATCTAACAATACCTCAAGAGAACCCCGTGTGCGTCTACCCCACCGCGACACATGTATACCCATCCTTAAAACTCTATTTGAAACTGGTTACAATCTATATATATAAAACAGTTCCGTAACTGACTCATTCATTCATTCACTGACTGACTGACTGACATACAACGCACAGACCAAACCGCTGGACCTAAAGGGCTGAAATTTTGCATGGCAATTCTTCTAATAGTGTAGGGGTGCACTAAGAAAGATGTTTCAAAAATTCTTCTTAGATTTTTTTAAATTAAATTTTTAAGCTGTTTTTTAAACTTTTTTTACGTTTGCATTCAAAATAATACATTGAGGGTTATAAAATTTATATCACGAGAAAGATCATAAAAATTCCTTCAAAATGAAATTTTTTTCGAATTTTTACCTCCCTTTTCCTGATTTTTGGTGAATTTTTAAAGATTAATTTTTAGAATTTAATTTATTAAATGACGATCACGTGATTTCTTTTTCTGGTACTTTCAATAAATTTATCGTCACGTGCGTAACAACTAAATAGACAAAAAAAATATTTGTTTCTCTTTCTAATGCAGCAGACGATTGGATATTATCCAAAAAAAAATGCATATCCCTTACGATTTTTTTATAAATATATATATATAGATAGATATATATTTTACATCAATTGTATACATTGATCATCGCATTTATTATAAATATATATATTTATTTTTCGGCATAAATTGCATACGTTGACCGTTGTATTTAATTTGAATGTACTCCGTAGCGAAGCGCGGGTTTTCAGCTAGTCTATATATATATAACAGTTCCGTAACTGACTGATTAACTGACTCACATACAACTGTTTTTAAAAACATATATGTATACTGTACAGTATGTAGACATATACTGTATTTAAAAAAAAAATTGTTTCAGATACCTTAGTTATTGAAGTATTTACAACTGATTTTAAAAGTCTTGGGCAGAGCTTCTATTTACACTTTTGGTACTATCTCAGTAGACAAATTACTTGGGACTTTTTAATATTTAGGATATCTATATATACATATATAACAGTTCCGTAACTGACTGAATGACTGACTGATTAACTGAATGACATACAACGCACAGACCAAACAGCTGGACCTAAAGGGATGACATTTTGCATGGCGATTCTTCTTATTGTGTAGGGGTGCACTAAGAAAGATTTTTGAAAAATTCTTCTTAGATGTTTTATAATGATGTTTAATTAAATTTTTAAGCTATTTTTGTAACTTTTTTAAAGTTTGCATTTAAAATAATAATTTGAGGATTATAAAATTTATATCACGAGAAAGATCATAAAAATTCCTTTAAAATGATATGTTTTTCGAATCTTTACCTCCATTTTCTGATTTTTGGTGAATTTTTAAAGATTAATTTTTAGAATTTAATTTATTAAATGCTGTTCACGTGATTTCTTTTTCTGGTACTTTAAATAAATTTATCGTCACGTTCATAGCAACGAAATAGACAAAAAAAAAATTTTTCGAAATTTTTTTTTTCGGCCAGTCATCTCCGAATGGTTTTCCTTGATACCACCGAATGTCTGGAAGTTTGTAAATGGCGCCGAACCGATTCTAGCGACGTTGTTGGTGCGGACGTGGCCGCTTTTACGATTGCGCGATCCTCGAGCGCATTTATGTTCCTGGGACGCCTTGACGCTCCACGACGGTAGACTATTCCTTCCGTGATCCATTGTTGCCAACACCGAGCAACTACGATATCGCTCCGACCTAGATGGCGGCCGATACGCCTGTTCGACCAACCTGCTTCTCTAAGGCCTACTATACGCCCTCTCTCAAAGTCTGACAATTGTTCGTACTGTCGCCGGTTACATCTCAGAGGCATCTCTAGTCACAATACGTACCATCCAAGTTGACAGATTTGTTTGAATAACCCTATGGTACAAGCAATCATGCTTTTAAACTCTCCCAGCTGGGCATCTCATATGCGCATAGCGCACTTACCCTTGTCTCATCGGCGTCGAAATTTTTATCATTTGCATATTTCTTACCAGACTACATTCCTGCCAAGTTTCGTGATAGTATCTCGATGTCTTCTGGGTGCATATATTTTTTTGTGACAGAGTGTATATTGTCCACAAACAACTTGCAACAAGTTCTTGTTCGTTCGGTATTAACAACTCTGTTTCTTGCTAGTATCAGCAACGGAGTAGATGATCGATTAATCCCAATCTTGATTTCTTGAGTCTTTATTCCGGCGTAAGAATTAAAATTAGAGCTCTCCCCAACAAAATTTATTTCGAAAAATTAAATGGACCGATTGTATTTATTTCTTACAGGAGTGACGTCGCTTATCTCAAAATGGAAAATTTTTAGCTTAAGTGATACGTCACTAACGTTTCTGAATTACTCCCCGCATCATCTCCTGAAAACTCTCAAACCTTTCCTACTGCAATGGGTGTATTTAGGTCCTGTTCACACAGGAGTCCGTTGCGGAGCGTTAAAGTAAGTAAAGTAACCAATGACAAACCTCCAAACGATTCGCAATGAAAATTTTAAAGCCTGTGATTGGTTTATTTTCGTCTCAACGTCATCTTTTCCTTAACGCAACGCAACGGACTCGTATGTGAACAGTCCCTAACTTCCTCTTTAATTGTCTGTCATTGTTCTCCGATAACCGTAAATAAATATCTCAATGACTATAAAGATTTCCAATCCATTTATCTTAAACTGATATTATTTGCTTTCCTAGAAGCTACAAGGATCTCAAGTAGGATTAAATAACACTTTAAGGGAGAATCCTTGGTTTCAATTCATATCATTCAATGGTTATAAAGGATATACAATTAAATGGAATAACTTAGTAAGTTTACGGATAAGATTATAAGTTTTTACGGAACTCAAGGTCTAGCACTTCAAACTAAAAATGAAATTCAAATTTTAAAGGATCATATATAAATTCTCTCATAACTATTTCAAAAGAGGTATATGAAAATGGTTTAGGTAAAAAAAAAAAAAGGAACTCAGCTTTTAAATGTCATGTTTGTCATCGACCTTTTCGCCAACGTTGGAATAAAATACCCAGGATGTAACTTATAAAAAAAAAGTGTGTTCACAAATTACCCAGAATTTGTGATTTTGTGATTTGTGATTTGTGAATTTGTTTCTCATATGAGGGGGGTTTGCATTATCAACGTTATTGATTTGCTATTGATTAGTGACTCTAATGTATACTGGACATTTTGCTTCGAGGAAAATTTAGAAACTTTGAAATATTTTAAATAACGTTTCCAGTTTCGTTTAAACACTACTTGTGCGTAAAGTAAAGGGTGGGGGGGGGGGAGAAATTATCTAGACTCCTCGACTTGCACTTCGCTTCCAGCTTGAGCTCATTTTACCACTTATGTACCAAACCCGCTGGACTAAATATTCGGATTGAAAACAGATTTTTGAGTGGGACTTATCCGCAGTTAGCACGAATGAATTCCCCCTCTCGGCATATTACTCCATCCATTTAAATATTGCCTTTCTATCCACGTCGTATTTCCCAGCTACTATTAAATACAGACAAAATGCTACCTTATATTTCCTAATTGTTCATTGAGAGTAAAACCTGCAGTTTTCAAACCCTGCATATTTGAAGTATCTTTTCCAATTGGGGCTCATGAAAATTATGGCGATTCAGTGCATAACTACATAAACAAATTAAACAAAATAAATCTCATTTTTCATTTAAGACTATGCGTTACGCGCCTTGTAACTACGTCTAAACTATATTTCGGAGTTAAAAATTTAACATTATTTATATAGTATTTTTAAAGTTTTATCTTCAAACATATTATACATTTACATAAAAAGTATGTGTATAATGCGTAATATATTATTTTCTTTTGTAAAGTAAATGTATAGTATTTAAGAATTAGAATTCTTTACGCTTTGTTAAAGATTTTATTCCCAATAAAATAAATTAAATCTACATTCGAAAGATTTTTTAATCTAATATGCATCGAGCGTTAAAAATTCACCGAGTGGGAAAGAATTATTTATTTCCCTGCAGAATACAAACTTTTGAGTTAACTGGAAGCGTATTACCTTTCATGGGTTCATGTATTTTACTTATCTATAGATTTCTATTTAATTTATTTATATTTTACAACCCTTTTCAAATCGGGATTTTATAAACCATATTCCGTTATCTGTACGGACGTTTGAAAGCGTAATATTAATGATAAACTCACGTAACATTTTTAACGATATATATATAAATTTTTCAAAACATGCGTATATGTTTAATCAGACACACCGATGCATAGTCTGATCTAAAGAAGACGTTCTCTTAAGGTAGAGAAACAAAACCGATGATTGCATTGGACGTTTTCCAATATAATCTACCTCCTCGTTCGCTCCCTTTTTCTTTTTCCCCCTTTATAGTCGGGGTAAAATAACCTTACATTTACGGAATATCGATCTGATGCACGAGCCAGAACTGAAATTTGAGGATGTCTGAAAACCGGAGGTACATAATTCTGTCTGCACCTTACACGTCAAGTGAAAACCGAGTAAATAATGCGAAACACCATAAAACTAAAAGCGCATTTGTGTTTCCATCATATTATATGGTGCTCCGTCTGCGTGAAAAAGTACTTAAATCCGGCACTGAAACCCGTGAATTTGCAGCAGACAGTAAGATGTTTGGTTTAGAATTTCCGTCGGCTTTTATTTATTAAAAAAAATCAAAACTACCCGAGTGAGAAATTTTAAGATATAAAAACATATTGATTGTTCACCTAACTGCCCCTTGTGGGTTCAATAATATTCGGAACTCAGTGAAATTAATATCCTAAATTAGAGATTTTAAGGTTTTTAAATAAAACCTTAAAATCTCTAATTTAGAATATTAATTTCCCTACCTTCGTGTGCGTGAAAAAGTACTTAATTCCAGAACTGAAACCCATGCATTTGTAGCAGACAGTAACCTGTTTTGTTTAGAATTTTAGTCGGATTTTGTTTATTAAAAAAATCAAAACTTCCCGTGTAAGAAATTTAAAGATATTAAAACATATTGATTTTTCACCTAAGTTCCCCTTGTGGGTTCATTAATATTTGGAACTTAGTGAAATTAATATCCTAAATTAGAGATTTTAAGATTTTTAAATAAAACCTTAAAATCTCTAATTTAGAATATTAATTTCCCTAACCTTCGTGTGCGTGAAAAAGTACTTAATTTCACAACTGAAACCCATGCATTTGTAGCAGACAGTAAGCTGTTTTGTTTAGAATTCAGTCGGATTTTGTTTATTAAAAAAATCAAAACTTCCCGAGTGAGAAATTCAAAGATATTAAAACATATTGATTTTCCCCCTAAGTTCCCCTTGTGGGTTCATTAATATTGGAACTTAGTGAAAATAATATCCTAAATTGGAGATTTTAAGGTTTTAAATAAAACCTTAAAATCTCTAATTTAGAATATTAATTTCCCTACCTTCGTTTGCGTGAAAAAGTACTTAAATCCGGAACTGAAACCCATGCATTTGTAGCAGACAGTAAGCTGTTTTGTTTAAAATTCCAGTCGGCTTTTGTTTATTAAAAAAAATTAAAACTTTCCGATTGAGAAATTCAAAGATATTAAAACATGTTGATTTTTCACCTAACGGCCCCTTGTGGGTTCATTAAGATTTGGAACTTAGAGAAATTAATATTCTACATTAGATATTTTAAGGATTTTAAAGAAGCAAAGGTCTGAAATCCGTTTCACAATATCGTTAAAGGTTCGTTATAACGGGGTTCGTTATAACAGTCGAACCCCGTTATAACGAACTTCTATGGACCAAAGAATTTGTTCGCTTTATCCACTGGTTCGCTATATCTGAACCGTTAAGAAAAATGCTAGAGCTCACAAAATGTATAACACATTAGTTGCAATGTGTATTCAATAATTATGTATTAAAAAATGATAAAATCTATTAAAATGGTCATTAATGTATTAATCGACTTCAATCGATTACATTAAACTGACACAATACTAATTAAATTACGTACAAAAGAAAAACGGAGGAACCAAAATTTTCGCTCGTTATATACCGGGTTCACTATAACGGGGTTTGACTGTATAAAGGGAATAATTTAAATGTTCTCGTTGAGCAGTTCTTTTATAATTAAGGTTCCACATCATTATAAAAAAACATTTTGTTCCTGTGATTTTTTGTGCATAATTTCAGGAGAAAAAGAAATGTTTGAATCCATTTTCGCATGTTGGTGCAAAAACTTTCAAAATCTATCTTATAAGATTGGTTTTGAACATACTACCAACTGAACTATTACTCCAGGGTTTCCCAACCTGGAAATCATGCCCCGCCCCTCCCTTGGGGGCTGCGAAGTTTTTTCTAGGGAGTCGCCACGGTTTTGGTTGATCAAAATAACTTTTCAGCGAATTTGTCAAAAAAATTAGGAAAATTTTTTCAATTATTTAATTACCACGAAACTGTAGGGAATTGATATTTTTTAAAGGAAAAAGTCTCATTTAAAAAAAACTCAGTCAAAATAACTTTTCATACTGCCTTGTCTCAGTCAAAATAACTTTTTAGCGAATTTGTAATAAAAAAAAGGGGGAAATTTTTTTGAATTATTTAATTACCACGAAACTGTAGGGAATTGATATTTTTTAAAGGAAAAAGTCTCATTAAAAAAAAAAACTCAGTCAAAATAACTTTTCATACTGCCTTGTCTCAGTCAAAATAACTTTTTAGGAATTTGTAATAAAAAAAAGGGGGAAATTTTTTTCAATTATTTAATTACCACGAAGCTGTAGGGAATTGAATATTTTTTAAAGGAAAAAGTCTCATTCAAGGTACAATATACAAATTCTAAGCATCAATTTGTCTTTCATCAGTCTGTGGTGTCACTTGTGACATTACTATTGTAGTTTCAACAACGGTATAAAGCACTTTATTTCGGTAAGAGTTTTTCTATTTTTATCATGTTTTTATTAATCCGCTTTCTTGTTTGTGAGTGTGTTTGTCCAGTACAAATCTTGCAATCGATTTTTAACTGACTTCTCGACTAGCTAGACATTTGAAACTTTTAGAATAGCTCGGAACACGATGACAATGCATTATTTTAATACTTTTAGCCGTGTGTAAGCAGAATTGAATTCAGTTTCAGTTAATTTTGTTTTGTACACTGGTGCAGCCATGTATCAGCCTGGACGGGAACGAAAAGTTAAACACAAGTTAACTTCCAATTAACTTCATTTTCTTTCAAGTTGATGGGATAATTCATCAAAAAAATTTTAAACTAGTATTTATTAATACATAGAATTGTCAGTTTATATGATCAACAGAAAATTTAAAAACATGGTATATAAAAAGTTCTTTTATCTTGTAATTATTTATGCATTAAATGACCTTACCATAGAAAATATACAGGGAGGGATTGGGTGGTAGGTAGAACATGCTTGGAAACCATTAAAGATGGTCGTGACTCAAAAAAGAATTGGAAAACACTGTATTATGCGAAGTGAAAATGAGGAATTTTCAGTGTCTTTCTTTACATAATTCCTCCACTTTTAAGGCCAACGACACTAGATATGATAGCCCGTACGTAATTATAATAATTTTTAATTATTTGACGAAATTGCATTTTTTTCCATTACAAAAATCTTCTACATGGCACCCAACATTCCTATTTTGTATTTTCCCCAATGTCGGGCACCACTATAACGTCGTCTAGTATGACCGAGTTCCGAATCTTGGTCTCGAAACTTTATGTTATTTGCCAACTGAAAGATCTAGACAAGGGCTTGTGGTGGCCCTGTGGTACAGCGCGCTGGTTTTCGGTGCTAAGGGGGCTCGGATTGAATCCCGGCGTTGCGCCATTTAAAGTCTCTTTATGTTGTCCTTTCACAGGGGGTAATGCTAGTCCGCCTATTTGGTGTCCCCATAATAAAATGTCCAGCAAAACTGAGGCGTACTAAGGCGGTAAGGATATTGCCCAAGAAACCGTCTGCCGCATTGGACAAAAAAGACAACCGGAGGAAATGTTTTTTTTAACGACTGGAAGTAGAAAATTAGAAAATAGGTACATTTCTTATATTATATATATATATATATATATATTATACTAGCGGCCCGTCCCGACTTTGTCCGGGTTGAACAAAATATTATACCAATAAATTTCCAGTTGATAGCCAATAAATTGTAAATCTTTTTTACCTTAATAATAACCTAAATAATACCTTAAATTAATTCTATGTTAGTTATAATTAAAACAAATGTTTTAAAAAGAAAAAGGCGTGCCGGAGAACGGCTAGGTTCGAACCGCTAGCGTCAGAACAGAAGCCCACCGCGATAGCACCACGATAAGGATCGTTGAAATCTTCGGAACGGTTAGGATTAAGCCCCAAATATTATTTTTACTGATCAGATATACATAATATATAGCCTATGATGTCCATCTGGAATAATGTACCTTTCAAACAGTGAAAGAATTTTCAAATAGGTACAGTGGTTCTGAAGATTACCCTCCACGTACAAAATCGCTCTCTCTCTATATATAAGTATATATATATATATATTATATATATGTATATTGTGATCGCATGACTTTTTGAGTATGTTCTCATCAAACCAAAACGTTGCCGACTTTATAACAAACTTATTAATACCTTGGTCTGTTAATCTAATCTTATTTTCTTACTTTTAGATGTACAAAATCAGTTAATGAACCATCATTAATTTTAAAATATCAATCATTAATCGCATAATTTATCTCGTAATCTTCCAGTGGCTTTTTCCCTGGCTCCTTGCATTTCAGGACCTCTCAAAGCCATTTCCAAGGGCAGTGTGAATAAATTAATCATATATATGCACAGATGTAGGACGTAGCCAGACAACGAATTGTTTGTCAGGCCAGCCACACGTCAGAAAATGGATGAAACCCGCGTGACTCAAACAAGCTGCAGGAAAGAAATAAGATATTCCTTCGCTGGTGTGTACACTCGAAAGACAACAAAGAAAACATCGCCATTTTATCTTCGTCTGCCATGTCATCTCCTTCCTAGTAAATCAGATCTAAGACAAGTTCGTATTGAGTCTGATTAAGTTACAGCCATCGATCGGTGGAACATCAGAGATGTAAAAACTTCTCTGCGATAGATACTATACTCATTCGATATTTTATCAATGCAATTTATTACTTTATAAGAGAAATTCTTAAATATGTAGTCCCTAGGCATTATATTCAAAATCTGAATTATTATTTTTTTTGGTAAATTAAGAACATTTTAACTACAGAGAGGGTGAAAAAGATTAAAATTTCAATGGATCATCGACGAAGTGTTTTGTCGCAACAGAAGTTAGGATGGTCCCATATTAACTTTAGAGCGTGCACCGAAAATTTTCATTGCTACCTATTCATTGGGCTGTTTCTATTTTGATTAATTTGGCACATTAATTGTATTACTCCTCTGCATACTTATCTGACGAAGTGGACTTAGCGAATTCAGGCCTTGAATATATGTTGGTGTTTTGTTTAATAATTTCTACGCTAAGTACTAAAAGCAGTCTATCGCTTGTGTGTGATGATTTGTATTACATTTAAGCAACATACTGCTTTGGTTTTTAAAGTGAAAGCAAAAACCACAGATTGTCGAAACATCTTTTAATTTTCGATTGAAGCCTATGTTATAGGAAGCATTAAGACAAAACATAATGCTCCACTCTCCAAATCGGAAGAGATGTTCAAAGGATTTGTATAATTAGCAAAAAATCAATGATTGTCCAGATAAATAGATATAAAAGGATTTAGGAACAAATTTAGTTTAACAGAGAATTCACAGCGTCAGGAATCAGTTCTCAGAATTAAAAGCTTTCGCGAAATACATTTACCGGATTTTTCAGAGTTCATGTTAAGGTATTGCGCAGGTAGGAACTTGAGTGGAAGCTTTCGGAAATTCATCTTACACTAAGAATCGACTTCATCCATCCTTTAGCCTTAGTTAGGCTCAAGACAACTGATAATACTTTTTTTAAACACTGCGTGGTTCAAACTAATAAGAAGGGAATAAGAGGAGTCTCTTTTGTAAAGATACGCATCTTGAACGTACTAAACAGCCATGGACCTAGGTCCGTGGCATGTATTCGATTTATTATTGATTCCTGTGTAGGACATAGTTGACAAGTGCGCTGGAGGGAAAGAATTCAAAAGCGTTATAACTCGAAATTAACAGGTGTATTTTGGGCATTTTGTACATCCTTAAATAAACTGAATTTTGTAATTTTTGGAAGACACGACGTTACTTTCTTTTCAGAATATTTTATAAAGGATAATCAAACAAAGTTACTCAACTAAAGCATTCTTTCATAAACACAGAGAAGTTGCTGCTTCAAAAAATGAGTAAAAATTAATTTCGGATACAGAATTATATGAACAACACATAAGAAATGAAATAGTTATTTAAATTGTACGAAAGTAAACTCAATATGTTTAAACAATTGTTTTTAAAAAATAGCTAGAATTTTCACAATCTCTAAGTAAACGGTGATCCAACGGATCACGGGTGCTTAAATGTCCTACAAAATCAGAAATATAAGCTTGATAAAATAATTTATTAACTTTGTACACTGTGCATATAAATATGAAAATCTTAAAATGTTTCCTTTCTGAAAATCATGAACGAATTTTCTCTAATGGAAGCATGGACTATTTAACGCTCTTGGAAAACCTAAGTAAAATCTCCGTAGTGAAAACTATAATTTAGCCCTACCATATTCCGTACTTAGATGTCTTTCAAAATTTTACCTTCTCAGATGGAAATTATTTTTTTTAATGTCAAAGTCATTTGGATTTTTTCTTTTATTTTATCCTATTACGGCTGCAGTTCTACGACAATGTAGTTAAAAAATCTATATATTTAAGTTGCTAAGCCGACTTTTTGGGCGGTCCGTGAGAGAAAACTACTCCATCCATTTTCTTCATTTTGGTCTTAAATGAAAGATTGTAATCTGCAAATTTGTCAAATTTGGTTTTTTATAACCGCAATTTCTATTAATGAACGATAATTTACAATAAAAAAAATTTATTTCTGCGCATGCTCAGTGGCATGTTTAAATCTGTCTTTAGAAACTCACTGTTTCTGCGCATGCTCAGTGACATGTTTAATGATAAACACGTTATTTATTCCGAGGAGTCTCTCTAGATCTCTCTCTGCCATTTTTATTTTTATGATAATTATGTTTGGGAAATATAAGATTAAAACCTGATGGAAATTGTTTATTTCGCGTTGTTTTAATGAGCGATAATTTACAATTTTAAAAAAAAAATTGCTGTTCTGCGCATGCTCAGCTGACATTTTTAAATTGGCTTAGATACTCACTAAGCACGAGGCCGCTTAAATACATTATTTTGTTTCTGCGCATTAACATTTGGCAATTGATGTGTTGAGTATAATTTGTGTATTAGTACATTTATTTACTATCTAGACGTCATGGTTTGACGGGTACCAACTAGTATTATTTTTAATTGCTAAAGGCTCAAATAAGCAGATCCGTTCAAACTAAATAGATAATTACTCACAAGTCTACAAGAAGACCGATGAGCCATTACCAAGATGTACTCATACGTACGCGTGTTACATAGGTGGATAGTATTCGAGTTCGTGTAGACCCTGCTTTTACTAATAAATATCACCAACTCAATATGGTTGTAACAAATCTCCTACCGTATGTCTGGTTTATAACAATCCCCCTACGGTATATCTTTTACATCAAATTCTAACTTTTCATTAATTAGATACAAATGATCATATTATTTTAGTTATCCTCAAAATAATAGTCCTATTAAAAAGGAGACTGATTTATGTATATTCACTCATAATCAATACTGACATTTTATAGATAGATTACGCTGGTAATAATAACTTATGCAGAATGTTATCACGATAATAGACCTACTGTCAGTTATAATTTTACTTCAATACGATAGCTTTAATATGGATGTTTTATAATACATTATAATGATGATAGCTTTTCTCAATTTTGAAAGGAGATTAAGAACATTATGGATGTGATGCCTTACCTTATGGGATGCCGGAAGAAGGTTTAATGGCTAGAAAACTTGCATCTATATACGAGAGACGGCGTTTCAATGCGTATTCTATAAATGGTGATGATCTGATGTTAAGTGAGCCTAATTTTCGTTTTTACTGATGTTCTTAGGTATAATACTACTAATGATATAATTTTGGCTGCAATATTTACAGTATGGAGCTGCAGTTTTCAGTTAATTTGATCTCGGAAACACCTAAGAAATATTTACTTGATTGTGTAAATTATGATACTGATTAAGACAAGCTCTGAAATACAACGTTCAAGAATATTGTAAAACTTAACTATTTAGAGCTGCTGTTTCTAAAAAAAAATGATAAAACTGAAACACAATCCTCTCATTTTCCCGCAGTGCCTCAATCGATGTAGAATCGACTGCGTGCGTGATTGAATAATCGATAGAAGCATGAAATACCTTTTTATTGCTTGTATTCTTTTCTGAATAGTTTTCTGCCCTTGTCTAAACGAAATAATTAGAGCGCAGTGCGCTCTTGACCTTATTAAATCTCATTTATGGGATATTCTAATATAGCTTTAAAGTGGATTTCGGGAGTAGAACATCGCTGTTCGAAAAATATTAAGTTTAAATCCGTTTAGTGAGAGCTCACAGAGAATTGGGATGTGTTCTTCATGTTTTATGTGATGCCGCTAACAGAAGTCCTGCTAGTGCGTCCGTAAGTAAGTTTCTTTGTTCAGTTTCACGAATTCGGGACTTTATGTTTATAGATTGAGTAAATAATTGTATTTTTATAGAATGTAACTTGTTAAACGTGGTATGATGGTATGTATACTTCATGTTTTTATCTGTTTTGCTTATGAATAGTTACTTTTGATTTCAAAAGTACTAGTCCTCCCCCACTTCCAACACACACACACACACACACACACATCATATAATGTTTAGGATTAGCATCACAAGCTTCTACGAAAGGACTACGGTTCCAATCCCGGCTAAAGCATAAACGTTATCGTTTTGTTCCTTTACACAGAGCAGTGTTGTTTAACCCACTGGTTGCTTCCATACAGAAGTCAGCAAATTCACTGCGTGGAAGAGCGAATGTCCCCAGTAAAAGTGCTAGCCGTGTTGGAAAAAAAAAATGTCAGCTGAACATTCCATATTTTTTATGTATTAATTTTGATGAAAACTTTAGATATTAATATTATAAAATGCTCAAAGTGTTTAAGAACAATGTACTGAGTGATAAATAGAAAGGCTATATAAATAGCTAATAATATTATAACCAATATAGTGTAGCAAATATTACTTGTTTCTGGGACTCTAAAAAATATATATTTTTTTAATTTACCACTTTTTCCCCTCAAATTATCATAAACTAACTGAATACGGAGTAGATTGAAATTAATAAAACGGTCATGCATGCGGTTAATGCAAAAAAATATATTTATAATAGATACACATCAATGTTGCAATTAATGCATAAAAAAAAAACAAAAAAATATATTTGTAAAAAAATCCTAGCGGATATTTTTTATCGACAAAATAATGTAGAAGTCCAATATTGAAATTAAATCTAATAGAACATACTAAAGAATATAGTACAGTTAATATAGTACAGTTTGAGGAACATTCTTTTACTGTATTTTAATATTTTTTTTTGGATAATGTCCACTGTCTGTCGCATTAGAAAGAAAAAACACTTTTTGTCCACTTTTTTTCGTTGTTATGCACGTGACGCAAATTAATTAAAAGTATCCACAAAAAGAAAAGACATCTCGTGATCAGCATTTAATAAATTAATCTTTAAAATTTAATAAATTAAGTCTTTAAAAATTCACCAAAAATCAGAAAATGGAGGTAAATATTCGAAAAAGATTATATTTAAAGGAATTTTATGATCTTTCTCGTGACATAAATTTATAGACCTCAGATTATTATTTAAAATGCAAACTTTAAAGAATGTTACAAAACAGCTTAAAAATTTAATTTTAAAATATCAAGAGGAATTTTTCAAAAATCTTTCTTAGCGACCCCATACCCTATATGAAGAATCTCCATGCAAAATTTCAACCCCTTTGTTAAGCGGTTTGGTCTGTGCGTTATCTGTCAGTCAGCCAGGTCAGTCAGTTACGGAACGTTTTATATATATAAATAAATGTCAATCACTTCAAAGAATACTGTAACTGTTTTTAATTTTGGCTTAAGTGTTTTGGTAGTACGTTTACTTTTTGCTATACTTGTTGTACTTACTTTCATGTATAGGAAAGGAATTGTAACAGATTAATTCGGGATTCATAAAAATTGTATTTGAAATATCATAATTTATTTAAAAAGATTATAATTTTAATTAAAATTATTTAATTTTTTACATAAATTATAAATTTTTTTATTGATAATAAATTTTAATTTCAAAAATATATCAACTTCCTTGGTCCGAAAAGTAATTTTGTCAGGATAGTGTATAATTCAGGGACGATATTTACGGAATATTAAATCTCAATCGAAATTTCAAATAGAGTTTATTGGAAATAGAAGAAAAATATTGTGTGCTAAGCCTCCAAGACATAGTTTTTAAGGACTTTTAGATACATCCTTTGAAAGATTGGAAAATCATGAATCATTTTCGAGATATAGGCTTAAAGTACACATATACATCACGATACTCATAGGCAGCACAGAATGAAGGAAAAGTATGCGGCAATATAATCCTCGAAGAGCGATGCAGTGTTTGTTATTTATTTTAAAAGCTTAAAAATAAGATTTCATCCTGGAAAATAAAAATGTCTTTCATGAGAAAAAATTTTTGTGTTTCCAGACCCTTAATATTACAATGCATTTTTGGAAATGTTAACTCACCCTTTTCAGAATTATTGCGTTATTATTTGTAAATGTTAGGAGAAATTGAAAATTTACCTATTATATTGACGAATAATATATTAAACTATTACCTGTTGATATCTACATCTTCCGGATTGCAGAGCTGTAACGGGAAAACGGGAGATTTTAGATATAAATTCCCAGTACAAGCAATCGATATCAAATTAGAAGCATTTCTAATTATGAAATATGTGTTTTCTTAATAGGGATCTATACAAAATGAATTGAAATGCGAAATGTACGGAAGCTTCAATGAGAAAATACTCTTTGAACTGTTTTAGAATGGTATATATGCACATTATAGATATATATATATAATATATAGATATATATATATATATATATATTCATATATATATATATAATATTCCGGGGAAAATCGTATTTTTCCATCTCTGATCTTCTAGTCTGCCAAAAATATTTTCTCATGCTAAATACAACTAGCACAGGCATTTTTGTTACGTTCATAAACTCGTATTTAATGTAGGAAATTCTTAGAGTCGATGATAACGATAAATGTAAAGAGACAACGGTCTTTAAATATATCTTTTAAAAGAGGCATAAGAGTTTTGAAATTTCTAAGACATCTGTTTGTGTGTGTGTAGTATATATTATATATATATATATATATATATAGATAGATATATATATATATATATATATATATATCGTTATCTAAAGTTTGCAAATACTATAGCCATATGCATTGGCGCAGCCTAGCAGCTAACACAAAAAGAACAAAAACATAGGTGCATTAGCACTCAAAGATAGAAATATAGGTGAATGAACACCCAAAAGACAAAAAAAACCAACAAAAAACAATTAGACTGTAAAAAGCCAAAAATATCAAGAAAATCACCAGTCTTTGCTTGGCTCATCAGCCGTGGGTAAAGCAAAGAAACATAATCAAACACAAGTGGTTTCGCCATGGTGTCATATTCAAACACTTTTATATTAATATGGCTAAATTAGAAGACAAAAAAACTAAAAGAAATTATTTATGACACGACGGTCGTAGGTAGGTGCTACAAAATACCGTTTATAAAAGAAATATGAGCACCACCCCCACGGACCACTTGCAGCCCTGCAAATAAACGAAAAAGTCATACCAGAATAACCTGCATTAAAATAGAATTCTTCATATCCAGGCATCAGAGCTCGTACAAAAGAACAGGCGATTTAGAAAACGATGAAACATATCCGTCTATACCTTATATGCGTAAGCCAGTACACGTGCGGTCGTCGTTCCATCACATACGTCAGCAGCCATCCTGCCCCGGGCGTCCAATGGCTTTAACCCGGGCCATTCATATACTTTACGTGCGCAGTGGAATATTCAAATTAGTAGCGGCCGACCCAATATAGCATTCTAAAAAGTCCAACGGTATGCTATTATCATAATATTGTTTCGCCTTAAAAATAAAAAATTGTTTACTAATAGCTTCCTTAGAATTACAAATTCTGCAAAATCTTAGTATTTGGCATAAGATAATTTATTTTTTATATTTTTATATTTTTTATATTTTATATATATATATATATATAATATATATATATATATATATATTATATCTATATATATATATATATTATATATATATATATATATTAAAAGAAAATATTGTTGACGCCAATGGCTATGTTGGCAATCGCCAACGCGCCATGAAAGAATACAAATATAGGTATCATAGTTTTTATTTCTTATGTTGGCAACGTAAACTAAAAGATATTAGAATTTGTTTTGAAATCGTTTGTTCCATAAAAAGTTTGTTTCGCTCGCACATCGTATGGTCGATGTTTCATGTATTGATTTTGTTCATACATTAGTAATTCGTTTAAGTAAATAAAATTGTTATTAATTCGTGTGTCGTATGGTCGACAATGGTTTTAATATAATTAGTCTACAGTCCATTCGAATACTACAAATTTAGGACCAGTGCAACGTATGACATTTTGGCTCATACAGATATATTTAAAATACCGTGTCTTCTTTACATTTATCGTTATCTCGACTCTAAGAATTACGAGTTTTATGAACGTAACAAAAATGGCCTGTGCCAGTTGTATTTAGCATGAGAAAATATTTTTGTCAAACTAGAAGATCAGAGATGGAAAAATACGATTTTCCTGGATATTTTGCTACCGTATTTTTTAAATTTTTATTTTTAAAAACCATTAAATCGCTCAAGTATAAACCAATTTCATGTACTCGCAATTTATAATAATTGTACTAATGCACCATACGTATTTGACTTTAAGGTAAGGAGTCGAATCGAATCTCATTAAAAAATATTAATCCTGAATTTTTTTTTTTCAAGAATTCAAAATAAACTTACGAATCCCGATATTTTTCTCATAAAAATTTACCCGCTGCCCTTCATATCTTCGGGTTTCGAAGTATCGAAGAATATAGAGAGAAAGTCAATAAAAAACCACCATTTAAACGTCAATTTTTTTCAATACTGATGCTGGTAGTGCATGAAGTGTATGGAAACCGATATAAGCTACCCGGTTTATTGAGAGGTAATTAAGTTGGGCAGATATTTTTAATCTTTTAGAAAACATTAAAATAGGTTTTCACGTAAATGTAGAAATTATAGAGAGTTCATGTCTAAGAGCATAATGCAAATATTCTAATGGAAAGAGAATTATTTATTTTTAAAAAAAACTAATCTTGTTACATGTTTACTGTTAAAGAATGATAACTTTCATTATGAAGAATTTTTTAAGGATATGAGCAAGTCAGGTCTGAGGCACAATGAGCATTGCGCAGTATGTTTCAAAGATGTGGTATGCAGGGTTGCCAACTTTTTCTGTGACGATTCCGGAACAAATAGCCCAAAACGGAACATCATCATCATCACCAGTCAAGGCCATTACTTAGTTTTTTGAGGAAACTTTTTATGTATGAAAAAATTAAAATACAGTTTTTTTTTAAAATTTACTTTTTATATTTTTATTTTAACTATTATAGAAACTTAATTAGTATATACTAGCATTATTGCCCGGTGTTTCCAGGATAGATATATAGATATAAAATTTTTCATGCATTCCATCAAAAAAATACTGGGCTGCACTCCCGCTCTTCATGTTCATCTGGCCAGTTGTGTTTATTTGGGGAGCCAGGGCCAAAGGTCATTCCCAAAGCTCTTCCTCCCGCGCATGGAATTTGACCCCCCGTCACCCCCAAACCATCTCTCTTAACGCAGCTGGTTGTGATGAAGGGGCTCCACAGGTGGTCGCGCACCTCTTAGAGGCACAAAAATTATCAAACAATTAATTAAAAAAAACTAATTCAGCCCCAAATTTCATTTTTCCTGATTTAAATTTCTCGGGTCCTAAACATTAACTGTGCCGAAGTTGGTCCCGGTGGGTGAACCAGTCTATGAATCTATAGCGGACAAACAAACAGACGAGCTCTTTATATATATAGATATAATATATATATATATATAATATATATATATATATATATATATATATATATATATATATATATATATATATATATTAATAATTACATAATAATAATAATGATCACATTTTTAATCTTATAATTAACAAATTTAAAGTTATATTCTTATGAGTTTTTCCAATAATATTTTCTGTCACTTTTTGCTGCAATCACCAATTCTTTCGCAAGTGAGTCCGTATTTAAAAAGTTCGCAAAATTCTGCACACGGTTCACTATTAAGTCGAATTTGCAATTCCGCCTTCACTAAGTCGATATTCATGTTATTCCTGGCCTTTGTCCACACACTGTTTATGTGACTACATGCCTCTGGGTAAGCATTACACGCAGGGATGGACAAAATGAAAGACACAATTTTCATCATCTCGACCGATTTTCATGCTTTTTTGAAATACTCTGCCCATAGTTTGTCATTGCAATCACCATCTGTGCCATCACCGTGTACTTCCTGATCTGTATATAAATTGAAAATTGTAAACAATATCGCAGAAACGGATTACTGAGACGTCACAACGTTCAACGGATATACAAGATGTCAATTTCAATTTTTTTAAAAAAAATGGAACAGTTTCCGCTACATTCCGGGACAATTTAGCATTCATCCGGGATCAGGGACAGCGATTGCAATTCCGGGACAGTTGGCAACCCTAGTGGTGTGTGTCAACTGTAATTTTCAAAACTGGAGTATGTACGGGATATCTGTTTGATGGCCGTTATAATGCGTTATCTGTTAGTGTGGGGTCAGTTATTTTATTAATATGATTTATAGTCTTAGTGGGTGTATAAGAATCCATTAACAAAAATATTTAACGTTCTTGTTTAAGTGAACTAATCAATCTCTTACTTCTTTTAATAAAGGTAATACTGGAATGGCTTACCTTTAACATCATCTGAATAATACTTGAATAATAAGTCAACACTAAAAAATTTAGTTCCGTGCATGTATCCTTAAAATGCATTCAGTAATTGACGTCATTTTAAACAGATAACGGTTGAATTTATGACACACTGAATAATCCATCGGAATTAGGTTTACAAAATGAATAATTGATTGCAAAATGTCAACAGTTTGAACAATAATTTGCACAGTATCTTTAACAAAGAAAGAAAAACGAAATCGCATGCAACATAGCGATTTTCCAATTCTTACATGACATTGCTTAGAATAGAATATACACCACAACAGATTAAACATTTCTTAGCCATTTTCCTGCCATTACTCAGAATCGAATGTGCAACAACAACAGAATAAAAAAACATTTTATCTTGAAGTTAAAAAAAAAGTTTCATAGCGATGCCATCTATTGATCAGAAACACAATTCGAATACAAATTACAAACAATATATGAATGAAATGAAACAAAAACATGAAGTATAATGGATAATTTAAAAATAAAATAAAAATAGTAAGTCTTTTAGGAAGACTTAACAGCTAGTCCCCCATGAATTTTCAGTAATAAGATTGTGCTAAGGGGGATAAAGTGAGAGATAGTAAAAAAAAAAAACCATGAAAATTAACAGAAATGATTAACTATTCATGTACGCATAATGTGTATGAATATTGAGTGTTATGGTAAGGTCCTTGGATAACAATATTAAAATTTGAAGTGTTTCTTGTTCACTGTATGTTTGTTTCCTAAAGACACTGATTGGAGAAGAAGAGACCACATATATATATATATATATATATATATATATATATTATATATATATATATATATATATATATATTATCTATATATATGATTATATATAATATATATATATATATATATTATATATATATATTATATATATATATATATATATATTATATATAATATATATATATATATATATATATAATATATATATATATATAATATAGATAATATATATATATATAATATATATCTATATATATATTAATATATATTATATTCAGACAGGAGAATAATTGCTCTGAATGGCGATATACGTTGATAGTTTTGGCAAATTGTACAACTAATTTAGAACAAAAATGTTTTATGTAACGCCATAATTGTAACCTTTGAAAGCATTATTTGCAATTTATTTTCTTTGAATTGTTTTGATGTCGTGCTAATTAGGAATTATGCTGTAAAATAAGTTAGCAACGCTGGGATATATTGATTTTTTCATTGGAAATATTTTACTCTAGGGGATTTATAGATTACAAGAATTTTTAGGTGTATAATCCATTCATAAAATTTTTCTGTAATTCACAATCAGTCATTCTTCAAATAAGCAAAATGAGAATCGAGAACGTGTATAGATTTTCCAGGCCCAATCTAAACATTGGTCTAGGGAATCAAGAAGTCTTTTCTGTAGAGACTATATGAGGTCACAGCTGAAACTCATAAATATTTAGCATCCAATTGAAGTTCTGATTTATGTAAACTGTGTTAGTGAAAGTTATATTAGCATGAGAAGATATCGTTTTCTAATGATATACCTGTGCTGCACATTTTTCAATATTAAAGACTTTCAAAATGAAACTCAACTT
>OU015497.1:29927256-29947256 GCA_907164885.2 Dolomedes plantarius
TGTCAGTCGTCAGTCAGTCAGTGAATGAATGAGTGAGTTACGGCAACTGGTTTTATATATATAGATAGATAGATAACCGTTTGTCATTTGGAGAACGTTTAATGACAAACGTTGCAATATAGACGTTTACAATATAACGTTTACAATGACAAAACGTTTATAGATACACATTGGTATCTCAAATTAGAGTAAGAGCTGAAATAAAAATACAAAATAAAAAAAGGATTTTAAGTAAGACTGTTTTTTTAATTACTTTAAGACCTAAAATAATATTCAACATTAATATTACGTACTTAATAATTGTGTGCACGTCCGCCATCTTGGATTTTTTTTGCGCCAACTTGGCGATTTCACCGTGTTTTGAGGAGTGGGAAAAATTCTCGCCAATGTGTTTTAAGCGGTGTTTTCAAAACGCAGGACTTTGAATTTTTTTAGCTTTTTTAATAAAAACCACCTGTTTAAATATGAAACTTAGAAAATTTTTTTGAAAAAATCATTTAAACGTTGACTTCGATTTATTGTTGGGTTTTTGATAAAAACCACTTTTTTCTGAAAACTCATTCTCAAATATTGGAAAATTTTTGGGTTTTTCTTTTAGCTTTTTTAATAAAAACGACCTTTTTAAATTGTGAAACTAGAAATATTTTTGAAAAATCATTTAATCGTTGGGACTGAGATTTTTCTTTTTGTCATTTTTAATTAAAAAATACCTTTTAAATTATGATCCATATGACAAAATTTGGTCAACTGAATTTTACTTACAATAAAATTTCAATGCCAATCTATTCAGTTTGCCCTAACTCTTTGACTAATAGCAATGAATCACCAAATATTATGCCAATATATTGTTAATTAGAAAAAAATACAGCATTTTCGTACCACCTAAATAACTTGCAATTTAAAAATATCTAAAATTCAGCTTTGAAAAATGTAAAATAATTATGAACCCATAAATTTATGGTGATAGTAACCAGATCCTCTTCTTTTTTTTTTTTTAGGGCATTGTGGTAATGAAATTTTACTTCAGATTTGACCTTAACCAATATTTGGTGCATACAATAAAATCGGGACAAGGATTATTTGACCATTTATCCTGCTGTGTTGGAAATAAGAAAAAAAAACCCTTTCCTAAAACAATAACTTAACCTAACTAACTTTTTAACTTAGGTTCCTGGGGAGAGAGAAGTTGAACTTCAGTTATTTAAATTTATTTGTAATCCACTACAACTTGGAATTATAAAATATTTAAAAATATATTGTATTTAAATGTATACTGTATTTTACATTTTACGAAAAAATGATGGCAGATAATTTTTACTTCAAATAAATGAAATGGTGTATCATTATAGTATACTAATTGACAGCGATAAACAAAATTAAAAGCAACTTACATTTAATAAGTTAACGAAAAACTGATAATGGATTCAAAAAGTTTCAACAAAAAGACTCTTAGTTTTAAAAATAATTACTCTTTTGAGTCTAGTCAATTTGACTCAGATTTCCAGGTCAAGGCCAAGATCTGACCTAAAATTATTTTACTGTAATTAAAGATCACATCAGAAATAACTGTTTGTCTTAAAATTAGAGAATTGACATTGGGTTATTTTTACCAGAACGCAATATTATCGCCATGCGAAATGCGCCAAACCCTGGCGGAAAAATCCAAGAGGCGGCGTGCACACAACTAGAGTATCCCCCCTAACTTTATTTCTACTGATCAGATATACATAATATATAGCCTATGTCCATCTGGAATATGTACCTTTCAAACACAGTGAAAGAATTTTTCAAATAGGTGCGCAGTGGTTCCGGAGATTACCCTCCACGTACAAAATCTGCTCTCTCTTTATATATAGTATATGTATATATAGGTGTGTGTGTGTCTGTCCAAACACCTAAATTTTGGCTATAAGAATCAACCACTTATAAGAATCAAAAACAGTAATAACAAACGTGATTCTTATAAGCAGAAATCACTGTATTTATATTTATGTGTGTGTGTCAAAATTTTGACGCATTTTGGTACTTTTCTGTTTAACTATTTACTGCTTGCCCAAGCGATACAGGTTGGGTTTGGCACGCTGCCAAAATTATAACTCACGACTCCGGGCATATGAAAGTTATTGAGGAAAGTAATCTTACGTTAAAAAATATAGTACTCATATTCAGCTATGCCACAAGTGCAGATTCAAATTTCCGCTTTTTCTTTACTTACAGTGATTTTTGCATCTCCAAAAATTATTTTACGAATGTTTCGAAATGACATTGCAATTCGAAATTGATATGAGAAACAATGTATTCCAGGCGCAAAAAATGGCATAGAATATCTGCCATCTGATAACGTTTTTACGAATAGAATGACGGAGAAATTGAATGCGATATACGAAGTCTTACGTCTCTGTATGGTTCCTACACTATTCGTTATGTATTGATCCTCTATATCTGTGTTTGCTGAAATGCAAGCAAGTAATGGGGAATTTTGAGCCTACGTTATCGGAAAAAAAACCATACTCAAAGTGCTGAGCGAAATGTGTTGAAAATTTGTACATGGATGGCCCACTACATAATGTTTGCATATCAGGATAGAGTGCGTAATTTGATGCCGCAAGACTATTAAATTCGAATTTCAAAAAAAAAAAATTATTAAAAAATTATTCAAAAAATTATTTTTTAAAAAAAATTATTCGAATTTCAAAATTTTTCATTTAATTAAACAGAAATATGCAAGTTTTAATTACGAATCAGAATTTTTTTAAAAATATTAATTTTAAAAATTAAAAATATTTAGAGTATAAATTTCAAGAAAAATGATGTAGCTTATTTTTAAAAAATCATAATTTCAAAAATAAATATCTTTTGAAATTTTCTGAATCAAAATTAAAGTAAAAGATTTTGGTGATGAGGGGCATTACGTTATACTTTCAGTGTTAACTGCATTCCCCCACGTTCCTTAAGGGGGTCTAGGATACATTTAATTTTTTTTTAATTTACTGAGAAAAAATTTGTACTTTTTTGTGATGGGTAACCATACAATTTGTAAACAAAATCGAATCATAAAACTTGTCAGAAAGTTTTAAAAACAGTTTTAAATTTGAAATTTTTTTAAAAAGTGGGGTAGTTTAAAATCGTTATAGTTCGAAATATTATTTGTCGAATTTTAAAATTTTTCATTTAGTTAAACAGAAATATACGAGTTTTAATTATGAATCAGAATTTTTTTTAAATATTAATTTAAAAAAATTATGTATATTTAAAGTAAAAATTTGAAGAAAAATGATGTAGGTTATTTTTAAAAAATCATATTTTCAAAAATAAATATTTTTTGAAATTTTCTGAATCAAAATTAAAGTAAAATAATTGAAAAAGACATGTTCCAAATTTGAACCATTTATCTTTAACGGTTCTTAACTTATAGTGATTTAAAGACGAGAAATAGTGAAAAAAAAATCATCATGCAGAAAAACGCATTTAAAGGTTTAAACAAAGATTGGCTGCTATTAGAATGTTTTAAAACAAAAAAATAATATCTCCTGCTCTAATTAAGACAAAAACATGATTTAAACGTCATTTTAAGCGGAAAGGAACAGAAAATCTTTTAAAGCAATGATTTTTTTTTTCGAAGTTTTGAAAATTTTGTGTCCTGGAAAGCTTAAGTTCAAAGGATAACAGCTAAAGCTTTAAAATAATATCGTATTAAATGTAAAATGCTATGTTAGCTAGGAAACGCATGTGGTACTCTTTCATGAACGCTAAGTTACTGATAGTAATCTTTCAAGAATCCGTGACATGATGGTGAGTTATTTTTTGACTGCTAAAATAGTTTTTAATTTATTTTATCTCCCCCCCCCCCCCGTCTAACTTTTCACAGTTATCAAATATCTCACACTGCATCTCATTCGAGTGAAAAAGAAAATATTTTTAATTGGGAATATAGAGGTGCATGTGATCACACCCTCAGAGTGTTATTAACAATTGAAACTGATTCCTCTAGGAAAAGGAGATTTTGGAAGTTAAGGTGACTGCGTACGTTGAAAATATCATTTTTTGATTATTTTGGTCCATTTTATTTTTTGTAAGAATCATGTAATTCAATATTTTATCTTTTCAAAATTGGTTTGATTTTCATTCTACATCAATTAGAAGCAGAGTTTTAGCTATTAAAAAAAAAAACATCGTCTGCTACAAAATTGAAGTAAGAAACAACTTTAATTGCGTTTTTCTCAGAATTGTGTTTTTTGAGCACAAATCTCTACCGTTATCACGATATCTCACATTATAATGCATAGAATTTGATGAAATTTTCAGGAAATGATTTATATGTTATTGTCAATGAAATGACGCACAATAATTGATGCATAATAAATAGTTTTTAATTTGGGGCTGTTTTTATAAGGAAAGGAATGACGAATCGGGGAAAATTTTAATATTGGACCATAAAATTGTCTGTATTATATTTGCATTTTAAAATTTCTCTTAGACTGTGGGTCATTTTGAAGATAACTGTCATATGCAGTGGCGCACCCAGGGGGTGGCCCAAGGGGCCCTCGCCCCAAAGAAAGAGAGAATGCATTATGAATATTGATTTTGTATTATAAATATTTTTATCCGTTCATCTCACCCCCCCCCAGGCATTATAAATATTTTTATCCGTTCATCTCGCCCCCCCTGGCATTATAAATATTTTTATCCGTTCATCTCGCCCCCCACGCATTATAAATATTTTTATCCGTTCATCTCCCCCCCCATGCATTATAAATATTTTTATCCGTTCATCTCACCCCCCACGCATTATAAATATTTTTATCCGTTCATCTCCCCCCCCCCCAGCATTATAAATATTTTTATCCGTTCATCTCACCCCCCACGCATTATAAATATTTTTATCCGTTCATCTCGCACCCCCAGGCATTATAAATATTTTTATCCGTTCATCTCGCCCCCCCCAGGCATTATAAATATTTTTATCCGTTCATCTCGCCCCCCCAGGCATTATAAATATTTTTATCCGTTCATCTCAGCCCCCCCCCATGCATTATAAATATTTTTATCCGTTCATCTCGCCCCTCATGCATTAAAAATATTTTTATCCGTTCATATCGCCCCCCCCCCCAAGAAAAAATCCTGGTTGCGCCACTGGTCATATGTATCATGTGTGAGAAGGGAATTAAAATAGTAGCATTAGAATTTTGTGCAGAGTAATAGAAGTTTTAGCTAAATTCCATTAAAAATTACTTCAATTTGACCAATTTATAAAAAAGTATGAAATTTACAGATAAGTTTTTGTTAATTTTTAATTTTTAAGTGCTATTTTACAATAAAAGTCCAAAAAATCCTTTAAAAAATGGTGTTTTTTTTTTAAATGGCTCCGAATGTAGGCAGTCACCTTAAGTATGATTCGTTAAGATTCGAGTTTTATAAATCGGTATTGCGCCTCTGTTTTGTCATAGAAATTATTACCCCCGTTGCTGATCGTCAATAAAGGTAGCTGCAGGCTAGCAGAGTGAGCTTAATGTAGTTGTTAGGCCGGGACTTGGTTGTCACAAATATGGCAAGAGAATTAAACGAGTGGCAATAACGTTACATCCAGCGCATGATTTCTATATTAATACATTTTCTGAAAAAAAAATTAATAAGACTTTGCGTTTACCAGCGAAATGTCTTTACAAAATAGTTAAGTTCTGTAAAGGTCACTGCAATGAAAGTTGCAAAATGAAATTAAAGAAGTATCAAACCTGAATAATATGAATAAAATTAATACAGTCGTACCTCTATTTAACGAAGTCGCTAAATCCCGAAAAAAGTTCGTTATATGGAAAATTCGTTAAATAGAGATTCACCTTTTAAAATACTTTAAACTACACAAAACAGATTTTAAATTCATAAACACTAAGTATTATTAATAAAAGTGATTGATCTCACCTTTATTTTGTAAATTAATGTTAATTTTTTTATATAGCTTGCACATCAAACAGAAATCTGCAAGGAAATCAAGAATAAAACAAAAAAATTTCCGAGAATACACTGTATTTTCAATTAAAAAAAATTAAATAATGAATTTTAATGACATTATCGCATTTATTAGAACAAGCAATTTTAAGCATACATTACCACATGCGTCCTTAAATTTAATTACTGATAAAGTCTGTTAATTTTGTCTGAGTTTTTTGTTTGAAAAAGTGTTTTCTCTCATAATACGTCTCTCATCTTTGCAATGTATCAAAAACCCTTTCAGGCGTATTTTCTTCAAACTGCAGCCCACGTTGGAATGTGTTAAAAGGAAGTTAATGTGTTAAATGTGTTAAAAGAAAGAATAAGTTTGCTATGTTCAGAAATATTTTGAGAAATATGGAGAAAAAAATTAATATTGGATAAAAAGAAAAATTTCGTTAAATAGAGAATGCACTTCGCTATTTGGAGGTTATTTTACGTAGAAATTCGCAAAATGTTCTTGGTTCCAAGGAAAAGTTCGCAAAATAGAGAAATTCGCAAAATAGAGGTTCGTTAAATAGAGGTCCGACTGTACTTTCCAAAACCCAAAGAAATGAAACCATTCAAGCAATTTGATAAAATTCTTGATATTCAATTAAAAATTAACACAATTCTTAGAAACCAAAATTAACAAAATTTTCAATTCTGGAACATTTTGGTTTTTCAAGTTCAGCAAAGAAAAACCCGGGTGAAATACTAATGTTAAGACGAATGCAAACTGAAATCTGTTTCTGAAATTTGTGTACTTATCACTTATATGATACTGCAATAGGGGATATGGGCACAGCTGTTTTTGGATGAAACAAGTTAAAAATTGTCAAAACGAAATTTGTTTGGTGAATACTCTTCTTTCTTTAGTTATTTTATTATTATTAAATTAATGGCGTTTATATATCAAGAAGATCTACATAAAATACATAAACTGAATTAATATATAAGAAAAAATTTGATCGAATGGGAAATAAAATAGCGCCCTACATTTTGCTTGTTAAAGTTAATTGAACTGAAACATTACTCATGATATGTTTATTTATTTCAATATAAATAACATTTTTTTTATTTTCCCCGTTCAAAATATATTTGTCGTCCCGAATGTAAAATTTCTTAAATTGATTTTCTTCCATTCGTATACTACTACGACAATTCAACATTTTTCAATTGTTTATCTTTTCTCCCTATTTTCAACTTGAATGATTTCATCTGATCCTCTACTTCGAAAATCGCTTCTCCGCGAACCTGGAAACTAAATCCGGATTAAAAGAAATTCTCTGTATTATTTCAGTTCGAAATCTCTTAACGTTATTAACTTACCGTATTTTTCTATTTGTTTCATTTACTAGAACTATCTTATTGTTGTATCCCGCTTTATCCTTGTATGACATAAATATAACGAAGTTTCATGCCTTTATACGTAAGAGAAGGACAAATTACTTAAGTGCATGATGAAGAAAATATTTGACCTACCTATAAATCTTTCTCTCGGCAGACCTAATATGAGTAAGTGAAGCAGTGTTTGTGACATAATTTCTTTTATATGAAAATAAAAAGCTGTGAGAAACAAAGGAACTTTTATATAAATATTGTTTTAATTACTTTACATATTTATATTATTGTTACGGATGGCTATTTGGAACAGAACTATCTTACCTGAAAGTTGTTGTGTAAATTTTTGCCATAACACTCAGGTAAGTTTTCGAATCAAGTTGAGGATCTTATCCTAGGGAATCCCTTACCTTACTAATTACTCTCTGGAATTACACAACACTGGCTCGTGCAGCAAAAAATTACCGTAGTGCTGATCTCAAGCAACCAATCAAAACAGCTCTGGTCTTGCAAAGGTTAAAAGATTTTAAAAAAATCCTAAGTGACGCTAAAATTTTGTGAGTCCAAAGGAAGAACTCTAAGGAGTAATGCTTGATGGTATAGTAATTTTGCTGATACTCCAAATATTCACTAAGACCAACCAACCAACCTACACAACTCTGGTCCTGTCAAGTTAAAAGATTAAAAAAATCCTAGGTGACGCTAAAATTTTGTGAGTCCAAAGGAAGAACTCTAGGGAGAAATGCTTGATGATATAGTAATTTTGCTGATACTCCAAATATTCACTAAGACCAACCAACCAACCTACACAACTCTGGTCCTGTAAGGTTAACGGATTAAAAAAAATCCTAGGTGACGCTAAAATTTTGTGAGTCCAAAGGAAGAACTCTAGGGAGAAATGCTTGATAATATAGTAATTTTGCTGATACTCCAAATATTCACTAAGACCAACCAACCAACCTACACAACTCTGGTCCTGTCAAGTTAAAAGATTAAAAAAAATCCTAGGTGACGCTAAAATTTTGTGAGTCCAAAGGAAGAACTCTAGGGAGAAATGCTTGATGATATAGTAATTTTGCTGATACTCCAAATATTCACTAAGACCAACCAACCAACCTACACAACTCTGGTCCTGTAAGGTTAACGGATTAAAAAAAATCCTAGGTGACGCTAAAATTTTGTGAGTCCAAAGGAAGAACTCTAGGGAGAAATGCTTGATGATATAGTAATTTTACTGATACTCCAAATATTCACTAAGACCAACCAATCAACCTACACAACTCTGGTCCTGTAAAGTTAAAAGATTAAAAAAATTCTAGGTGACGCTAAAATTTTGTGAGTCCAAAGGAAGAACTCTAGGGAGTAATGCTTGATGGTATAGTAATTTTGCTGATACTCCAAATATTCACTAAGACCAACCAACCAACCTACACAACTCTGGTCCTGTAAAGTTAAAAGATTAAAAAAAATCCTAGGTGACGCTAAAATTTTTTAAGTACAAAGGAAGAACTCTAGGGAGAAATGCTTGATAATATAGTAATTTTGCTGATACTCCAAATATTCACTGAGACCAACCAACCAACCTACACAACTCTGGTCCTGTAAGGTTAACTGATTAAAAAAATCCTAGGTGACGCTAAAATTTTGTGAGTCCAAAGGAAGAACTCTAGGGAGTAATGCTTGATGATATAGTAATTTTTCTGATACTCCAAATATCCACTGAGACCAACCAACCAACCTACACAACTCTGGTCCTGTAAGGTTAACTGATTAAAAAAAATCCTAGGTGACGCTAAAATTTTGTGAGTCCAAAGGAAGAACTTTAGGGAGCAATGCTTGATGATATAGTAATTTTGCTGATACTCCAGATATTCACCAAAATCTACGTTGAAATCCGTACAATCGATTTAGTGTTGCTGATATCCCTTCAAAAATTGTTCAAATAGAAATCTAAAGCCCTTTATGCATTGCTAAATAGAGATAATTACTTATTATACGAAAGAAGAAGCAACTGAACGTTTAAAAAATCTGATTTGTAGCCCTTTCCGATTGAGGATCGACATTTTAGACAGTGGGTATATGAAAATGTCGTTATTTTGTTCAAAATTAAACTCACCCATTCTGATCAAATCTTAAATAATTGTTTTGGGCCCTAAACCAATAAAATTTATTTAAATAGTGAGTAAGGAAGTTTTTGTGATCTTTTTACTATATGTGTACCTCAGTTTATATTTTGATTTCTCTTGTATTCCTTGTGGTAGGTTTTTTCGTGTTCTTTTATTCACATGTAAAAATATTACATATTCTGTTCTACTTGATTTCCTCATCAAAAACATCCCTTTACTTTTGCTTTTGTATATTCTAAGCCGCAGTGTTCATTGGGACACCGCGACTAGAAAAAACGACGGAAAATTCCGTTAAACGGCAGAAACAAACATTACGAGAATGATTTCAGAAGCAAACTCTGAATCCAATAGCGTCCTTTACACGTACGCTCTTTCACGAGTGCTTGGAGCGTTACCCAGTGGGGCCTTCGGCCAGGTCGGGCCCAGCTTGTGCTCTGTGGGAGTGCTTGGAGCGTACGGGATTGCGAGCGGGAAAACCTGCAGTACGCTCTAAAGCAGCTTTCACTTCCTCTCCGACACCTTCGCACGTGCATTCAATCGCGCGGGATCGTGGTTTGTACATTGTATCGTTGCTTTTGTATATTGTAAGCCGCAGTGTTCATTGGGACACCGCGACTAGAAAAAACGACGGAAAATTCCGTTAAACTACAGAAATAACAATTACGAGAATGATTTCAGAAGCAAACTCTGAATCCAATAGCGTCCTTTACACGCACGTTCTTTCGCGATTGCTTGGAGCGTACGGGATTGCGCGCGGGAAAACCTGCAGTACGCTCCGAAGCAGCTTTCCCTTCCTCTCCGACACCTTCGCACGTGCACTCAATCGCGCGCGATCGTGGTTTCACGCGGGAAAGAGCGTACGTGTAAAGAGCGCTAATTTGGCAAGTTTTTTAGCAACACAATATTACTACTGGATTTTAAAGGATGTTAGAAATACCTCATTTGTGAATACGTTAGTATATAAATCCATTCATGCCTTAGATTAAATTCGGATGCTCAAATTTTATTTAATAATAGTTTGTGCGCAGTGTTTGGAAGAGTCATTAAATTTTGAATATTACAGTAAAATTTTAAGTAATAGAGAACTTATCATTTGTATAGTACTGAACTGGGGTCAAAGGACAAAGGAGTTAACTGGTCTAAACTGTCAAATACGATAAATGTCAAATCCTCAAGTATGTTATGCCAGGATTCAAATCAGGACATCCTCCATCTCAGGCAGGTTCTTTACCCGAACTTCATAAAGTGGTGGCATGTTCTTCCTGAACAACATTTATATACTTACCAAGTCTAAAATAAGGGGATGGGAGTGTTTTCTTAATTTTGAATATTACAGTAAAATTTTAAGTAATAGAGAACTTATCATTTGTATAGTACTGAACTGGGGTCAAAGGACAAAGGAGTTAACTGGTCTAAACTGTCAAATACGATAAATGTCAAATCCTCAAGTATGTTATGCCAGGATTCAAATCAGGACTTCCTCCATCTCAGGCAGGTTCTTTACCCGAACTTCATAAAGCGGTGTCACGTTCTTCCTGAACAACATTTATCATACTTACCAAGTCTAAAATAAGGGGATGGGAGTGTTTTCTTAAGATAGCCAGATTTAATATTTTCCTCCTTTCATAAGGTCACCACTATAACGACAGATACGAATTTTCCCCTCACAATCTAACATTTTATTTCACTCTTGAGAAACGGTTTGTTGGCCCAGAGGTCCAGAACCGGAGAAATTCTAAAATTCCCTTCATTTGAAATTTTACTACATCCCCCGCGAGTCAAAATAGGACTTTTTGCTTTACAGAATTTGCGCTGCTCTCAATCAAGCCTTATAATGACCTTCTTTAATGACCCTCGCAGTGTCATCTATGGAATAAATAATTTCACCCCACCGGCAGATCGCCCTGAACCAGCGTTGCGATGAGATTACACTTCGAATGCTAAGTGGAGCATTTTTATTTATACTGACCTGTGAAAAACCTCAACACGTTAGACCGGTCAGTAGAAGAAGATTAACTATTCGTTTCTATTTTAACTCTTGAAAATTTCTTTCATATTTTATGTCCAGAAACTATTTGCGAAAGCGTCGATACCGCCGCATTACGTGTCTGTGCGGATATAAGTTGACGTCACGACTTTTTTTCCAAACTTTTTCCTTTTTCAGTTTTTGTTTCTGCTTTTTCCTCGTGTATCCGAGTCTGGGGTGCAATTATCCGCTCCGTTGGTGCGAGCATAAGAACTTTTTAAACATCCCAGCGTTTTATTTATTTTTTTTTAACTTTGCTAAGCAGCGGAAGTTTTAATCGACAATCTGTGATTACAGTTAGCTACAGAATGTTTTAGGGAAATAGAGGAATCTCGGCTTATTGATCTGTGCGTAGAGTGTTGTTGAAGGGTTGCACGAGCAACGAAACAGGTAAAAGGGTCTTCTTTTGTTTGTTATTTATATGCATCTATGTCGTTTATAGGGTTTATAGTGATGTAACTAATTATCGTAGCTCGTTTTTTTTAGGGAAGCTTATACAGGAATAATTTTATATTACTGTGAATTGATTATTAAAATTACTATAATTTTAGAATAAAATTTATAGAAATAAATTGAAAAGCATATAAAGTGTACGCCAATGCATTGAATTAAGATATCCGACTACGTTTAAAACATCGATTTTGGCGAAAATTCCGAAATTGTTTTTATTCCCTTTTTTTGTAAGATTATAAATTAGCGTTTCTAAATCTGCTTTTATTTTTTCGATACGATCATTAGAAATGAAATGAGAGCGATTTAAAGATCAGCAGCAGCTATGAATTTCAATACAAGTTGAAAACTTTAATCGGGTTTTCTCAAGAACTTGCTTTTCATAAACAATGTAAACGACTCTTATGATAACTCAAAATCTAACCAAGATATGTCTATGGAATTTTTCACGTATGTTTTTCATAATATCAAGAACGTAATGGACTAGATTTGGTTCTAGATATATTATTTGTTTATTTATAGCTGCATTTATAAAAAATCTCACGGAAAATTACTAAAATTTTACGTGTAATTGCATATAATGACCTGTATATTTTTTAGATTTTAAGATATCGATTAGCTTGTAGTTCATTACACTGAGAAGGTACTTACGTACATATTACAAAAGAAATTAATGTTATATGCATAATATTTTTTTTAGAACTAGAGCCGTTTATGCAAAAATTTGCTAAATTTCGACCCAATTTCCTTAATTTTCAAAAAACATTTGCACAGTAAATGCCTATTTTTTCATCATTTTCGAATTTTGGTGTTATATTCCTTCGAAAAATAAGGTAGAAATTTTCTCAAGTACAGTGTTTCACAAAAAGAGCACCGAACGTAGTCAGATACCTTAATACATTAAAGGAGACTTTTCGCAACAAAGTAAGATAATATTTATGCATTGTATTCTTCGATTTAGTAAAGGGTTTTCGTGATTAAACAATTATCAATTTTTATCATGAAAATGAATTTGTCTTTGTGTTATTCATGCTGGACTGATAACCAGATATTCCGTTTGTACCACCTGTTGAATGTACTACTTCCTATTAGTAGTACTAATAGGAAGCTTTTTGTAGTACATGAAATTTAGTCATCCAGGGTTTTCCTCAAAATTTGAATTATGATATAATTAATATCACCCGGAGAAGGTCATATGTTCTGCTTTAAAATGTCCACGTAAAACCTCATTTAATGAACGTTTTCGCATTTCCTTATGAATTTTTTCGAACGAGGTTCCACTATTAATGGGAAATTAAAAAAAGAACAAAGTATGGTAACAACAAAGAATATAATAACCATAATAAAAATCATATTGAAAAAATCTATAAATTAGATTTTTTATTTTATAGACCCCAAGATAAAATTCTTAAAGATTTTGATGACAGATGATTATCTACTTAGTCCTGTACTTTCGAACCTTTCTCATGTCACCTTTGAAGATAAAAATTTGCGTCTGATACCCTCTTGATCCTATCAGATTTTCCAATAGCAGAATTTAGATGCTTCATAAGGTATCCTAGTTTGCTAAATAGCTTATAATTAAGTCTTTGTAAGCAACTTCACAATGATTGTTCCTGTTTTAATTCTATATTCCGATTTTACGTTTTACATATTTCGGTTAAGGGGACAGTGGACCTTCAAACCTAACTTTTTTTGTTTTGAATGGATTTGCTTGAAATTTGAATATGTGATTAGTACCATAGATATTTAAAAGTGGTTAAAATTTAATGATGAAATATTAATAAATTATGAATTATGAATTAATAGTTATATCAAAAATTGGCATAATTAATAATGTTCCATGCGCATTTCTTTTGTATATAATATGGTAATTTTTATTTACAGGATACCTTATAGAACTAACAATGAAACTTATTGCTTATTTTAAGCATTCATTAAAAATATAAAGAGAAAAAATCGTAATAATGAAAACACCCTTTTTATTACGCAAAATACCTATAAATCATCTTTTCAAGTGCAAAATTTAGAAATTCTGAGCTACGAAGCATAATTATTTTCAATAAGATTTATTTGATACAGTTAAGTATATAAAACTTAATTTCAAAGCAATACGATCATTAGAAATGAGCCTGGAGCAGTTTGAATATTCGTATAACATGAAAATTTTTATTTTGAGAAAAACACATTTAAAGTTATTGCTATCAGTAACAACATTATATCTAAATTAAATACAAATGCCTATAACTAGGAAAGAAATCGCAGAAATTAAAAATTCTTTTTGAAACACATTCCTACTCGTTCGTAGTTTCACAATTCAATAAAATAGAAAAATCGAATTTTTGGACAAATTTCAAAATTTTGAAAGTCCACTGTCCCCTTAAGCCTTTTTTTTCTTTTTTTTAGGAAAGGGGGGGGGGTTGCATTTGAAGAGTAACCTAAGTAGAGTAACGGATAACCTGAGTTTATTTGAAAATACTTACTGATTTTGATTTCTAAATAGAATTTACTTGAATTAATAAATTCGTCTATATTAGGCATTAAACCTAAACTCTCGAATAAACTTACTTGATTTTGATGCCTATATTCAAGTACAAATTTCATTTACGGAGCCAAATTTTGTTCCATGGGAAAAAGGTCCAAAATTTGCATTAAATTCCCTACTAGAGGTTTATTTTGGTTGCAAAAGTTTTAGTTCGAGTCAAACAGCTTTTGATTACATTTATATCTTTAACATTTGAATTTTTCAAAAGAATTTTTTTGTCTTACTAATGAATTAAATTTTTAAATTAAATTAAATAATTAAATAATTAATTAAATAATTAAATTTTAATAAATCAAATTTTAATAAATTAATTAATTTTAAATTAATTTTAATAAATTATTTAATAAATTAAATTTTAATAAATTAATTCATTTTAAATTAATTTTAATAAATTTTAATAATTAAATTTTAATAAATTAATTATTTAATAAATTAAATAATTAAATTTTAAGGACAAAGAAAAATTTTCCCGATCCTCCAGGAAATTGAGACTAACCGGCTAAGAATTAATCGATTGTTCTATGTGAATCCCTAATGCAAAACTTCTGGCATTATATTTAGGAAGTATTAAAGGGACAGGGAACCTTCAACCTCGAATTTTTTTAATTTTAAATTTTTAACTGTATATACAAATTGAGAATAATTAGTTTTCTCTTTTACTACATTAAGACTCCTAGAATTTAAAATAAGCATTTTTTGGTAGACTAATGCCTGTTTTTCAAAAAACATTTCAAAAATGCTAACATTTTTCAAAATGCTCTATGCGCATTCCATACCAATTAAAAACTTTAAATTGTTTATTTTAAGTTTACCATATATGTATAAATATAATTGTGCATTTAATTTTTTTTTGTATTAACCTAAAGTTTTAAATATTTTTTTCCCCAATTTTGCCTGTTATATTTTTATATTTTTGCATGTTTTCACTTTATTTTTATGGTCTTTAAATTTGAAAAATAATTGTGATTTTAAAGAATTATGCAAAGTTTTGTGGTAAACACGTCAATAAACAATCTTGTGAAATTTAGAAGAATTCAGGAGGCAATAAATGCGAATGGAACATTTTGAAAAATTCTATGATTTTTGAAGAAATTTTTGAAAAATAGGTCTTATTCTCACAAAATAATTATTTGTGAATTCTATATGTCCTCAATGTACTAGAAAAAAATATTAAATATTCTCATTTTTTTATATACAGTAAAATATTGAATATTACATAGAAACAAGGTTAAAGGTCCTTTGTCCAATTAAGTAAACCGTGATATTTAGCAGCAACTTAAATATAAAAGACTGTAGTTTTACATTTTAAATCTTTCTGTAAAGTTTCCTTTATGCCAAACACTTTGTTAACATTCCCTCCACGCCTACATTTTGTTAATTTTTACTCCATCCGATTGTACATGCATGAAAAACTGTTTGAACACAACAGACAAAAACTTTTATATTTATCTTAAAAATGAAAAAAACTTAAATGTTAAATTTTAAGTATATAATGTAAATCATAATTGTAAATTGCAATATGCTTATAGCGTAATGGTTAATTTACTTGTCAGTGTAATAGTAATTGGAATTGCTCATAAAATGTAAAATTGTAAGTATATAATATAAAATGTAATTGTAAATTGTAAGATGTGTGTAGTGTAATTGTTAAATGCAATTGTAAGTGCATTGGAGGCATATGAGCAAATTAATGCTTGAAATTAATCAAAAAAGAATGATTTAATTACTTTAGAAGAAATAATTATTATAAAAATGTTTACCACTAAACCTGTTTGTTAATCGTTTGTAATACAATTGTATTATGTATGTAATGTAATTGTTTAATGCAATAGTAAGTGCAATTATGTTTGAAATTGCATCTTTAATGTAAAATTGTAAGAGTAAGGTAATTGTATTGAAATTTTACCTTGAATGTAATTTGTGAGTATACAGTGTAAATCGTAATTCAATCTTGAAATGTATTCATAATGTAAATTGAAATTGTAAATCGAAATATGTTACCAATGCAATGGTAAATGTAATAGTAACAGTAAGAGTAATTGAAAGAGCACTTTAAAAGTAAAATTGTATGTATATAATGTAAGCTGTAATTGTAAATTGTAGTATGTTCACAAGCGATTTTAAATATGCTGTATAAGCTCATCGCTGTGGTCGGCGGAGCCTTTAGAATTATCTTAAAAATGAATTAAATTTCAGATATGATATGAAGAAATTCTTTCGAGCTCTATTAATGTTATTAACTTACTGTATATATTTGTTTCATATTCATTTACAATCTGATTATTATACCCGGAATTTTATTATTATTATGATATCGAATTCCCATGCCCAAATGCGTGATAGAAGCACAAATCACTTAAATATATAATGAGAAAAATATTTGAACTACCCATAAATCTTTCCCCCAGGAGCCACAAAGCAAGCATTTCTGAAGTCGAAAAGCGAATAGCATTTCTAAAGGGATACATATTTTTTTTTATCTGAAACGAAAAGCTTAAAGAAACAAATAAAGTTTATTTGGAATTTGTTTTAATATATATACCGGTATATATTGGATTAAAATAGAAATATACTATTTGAATGTTATGATAGAATGGAAGGTTTTTTTTTAATCAAACTGAGTGTTTCATACAGGATATCGCTCATCTAACTAATTGTTAGTTAGATTAACATTACGGTGATTCTGTAATGGTGAAAATAAATGAAAAAATCCTAAGAGGACGATTAACGTTTTCCTTACGGAGTGGGATAGGATCTATTCCACGAAATCGAGCTCAAGAATGAATATACACACACACATATATACGACTATATTACGAGTATATATGTATATATATATATATATATATATATATATATATATATATATATATATATATATATATATATGTATGTATGTATATGTATATGTATATGTATCTGTATATATATGTATATATATATATATATATATATATATATATATATATATATATATATATATATATATATATATATATACACTGGAATCTCGATCTATCGTTTTTCAAGGGACCGATTGAAATGAACGATAAATGCGGGTAAACGATAGATGCGGAAACATAACAAAGCAAAATGATCGTTGGGACTGAATAAAATGAACGACACATACGGAAAAACGATGGATCCAAAAACGATCGATCGAGATTCCACTGTATATATAACCCCCTTAATGGCCGTTCTTACAAAGGTGGTATGGAATTTCCCGTTCTAAAGAGGAATCGGAAAAATGGGTCCCGTAAGCTAAAGGTTAATGTTTCCCTGCGCCTAGATTCCTAGATTGCAATGCTTGAAAATTTGGTAATTTAGCCGATGCTCCAAATGTACTCCAAAATATTGATATTATAAATGATGAGTTAATTTGGTGCTACAGAAAATCCGTTACTTCCATTTTATAAAAAAGAACACAAAATACCTTTATGTTTTACTAAAGAGGAAATTTACAAAGCATGCAAAACAAGAAATAATAAAATAGAATCATTCAGAAAAAAACTTATTTTTTGTCCGTGTTAATAAATTATCAATATTCGAAACGCTAGACGTATCGAAACCATGTTTATCAATTTTGCACTCCAGTCTAATTAGATCTTTAACTAGGACAAAATTTAACAAGTTCTAAACCAGAGTGTCTAATTTAGGCGTAAAATAAGCAAAATTTTTTATCAGAAACGTCTAGAACATGTATGGCACTAAGCAAATTGATGCGTCATTAATCCCTTGTGGTAGGTTTTTTGCGACCGTCCAGGTAGGTTTAAAAATGGGATAATATTATACATTATGTCCTCTTTGAAAGCATTTGTCATCATTAGCATGTCTATGATGAGCTCCATTTCAATTCATATGGGCATTGCTACTCGTAAAATTTTTATTAGTCAGGGAAAATAACAGTTCAGGAATGAACTCAGAATCTAATTTAGTATAGAGGACAATTTTGATATGAAAAATAAATTTTCTGCTGGATTCGAAACTGTCCAATGTTCCCAAGTAAATACTGTTTAAAATTTCACGAAGGTTACTTTTTGTCAAATAGTACATTCTAAAAACAATTCTTTGTTGCGGCTTTGGCAAGACTGAATAAAAATTGTGACCTTCCTGAAGTTTATTAATATTTTCGGCAAATATATATGGTATAAACCATGAGAGAAAATACTACATTTTATGATTCTAAAATCCCAAAATGTAGTCTAAGTACTGTAAGGTTAATTTCTTTATCTATATATTTAAGTTGCTAAGCCGACTTTTTGGGCAGTCCGTGAGAGAAAACCACTGCATCCATTTACTTCATTTTGGTCCTAAATGAAAGATTGTAATCTGTAGATTTGTCAAATTTGGTTTTTGTAACCGCAATTTCTATTAATGAGCTATAATTTGCAACTAAAATTTGATTTCTGCGCATGCTCAGTGGTATGTTTCAATCTGGCTTTAGAAACTCACTGTTTCTACGCGTGCTCAGTGACATGTTTTAATGCCGAGGAGTCTCTCTAGATCTCTCTGTGTTATTTTTATTTTATGATAATTATGCGCATGCTCAGTGACATTTTTAAATCTGGCTTTAGATACTCACTAATCACGAGGCCTCTTAAACATCAATTTGTTTCTGCGCATTATTATGATTTTCAACATTTGGCAATGGTGTGTTGAGTATAATTTGTGTATTAGTACATATATTTACTATCTAGCCGTCATGTTTTGACGGGTACCAACTAGTTCTGAATTAAGGGAACGGTGGACATTAAAATTTACGTTTTTTACTTTTCATCATAGAGATACGAAATTTTGTACATATGTACATTTCACTATAAATAAATAGAATACCTTAAAAGAAATTTCCAATCTCATTAGAATTTTAAGATTTTTTAAAAAATTGAAATTTATAAAGAAAATTTTAAAATGCCCCTTATACTTAATTTTTGAGATATTTCATCCATTTTGCATTTTAATTTCTTTAAACTGTATAACAAACAAATCTGGGTATCAGTTATTTAATCCCTTGAATAGTTAATTTTTGAGAGATTTTTTTCTGAATTCCATCCCGATTTTCATCAAAATTTTGCCTTTTGAAAAGTTATAAATCAAATTTAATTATCTTAATGAAATCGAATTGTAAAATGCATACCCAGTTTTTTTGTAAGCAGCATCAGGATTCTTCCTTATCAATTTCATGAATTTTGAAGAAAAATTAAGTAGCATGGAGCATTTAAAAAATCTAAAAACCTTGAAAAATCTGTTTAAAGAAAAACAGATTTAAAATTTATTACTACACTTACCCATTATAAATTACTTTGTAGAAGCTTCATAAATGATTTTTTACTTGAAAAAAATTATTTTGGTACTAATAATCTACAGAAATATATATATTTTTTACAACAACACAATCAGTATTACAATGACGAGATTTGCTGAAATAAAGGTCCACCGTTCCCTTAAGTAGGAAAACAAATTTCTGAACAGATTGATTTGTTTTGTTATAAATTGCATTTCAATTTATCACTAATTTTGCATAATTTACATCTGTCTAATTATA